>JAOYSI010072385.1:3666-21595 GCA_025775065.1 Hiodon alosoides
TCTCACACCTTACAGAACCACATAGCTTTCTCACACCCAAGAGAACCACAGAGCTTTCTCACACCCAACAGAACCACAGAGCTCTCTCACACCCAAAAGAACAACAGAGCTTTCTCACACCCAACAGAACCACTGAGCTTTCTCACACCCAACAGAACCACTGCGCATTCTCACACCTTACAGAACCACATAGCTTTCTCACACCCAAGAGAACCACAGAGCTTTCTCACACCCAACAGAACCACTGTGCATTCTCAGACCTTACAGAACCACATAGCTTTCTCACACCCAACAGAACCACAGAGCTTTCTCACACCCAACAGAACCAATGAGCTTTCTCACACCCAACAGAACCATTTATCTGCATGATCTCATGCTGTACCTTCTGGAATGCCGGGACATTACATCATTCCCCCCATTCCAACCGACTATCAGTTTGCTGCTACAAAATGATGAAAGGAGGAAGACTACGTAAAAACAATGTTACTCTATCAGTGGGCACTGCACTAACTGATCAGATCGCATTTATGTCAGATTTGCTAACGTTCTTTTTTATTTGATTGCTTGGAGAAAGGAGCCAGCCTGGTTCCGAAGTTATCAGAACACTGTTATGCTGGAACTGCCGGTTTTTGCTATGGATTGTTATGGCGCATGAGGGCTGTTTAACAAAGGCAGCTAATATGCACCAGGATTCACAGATAAATAAAAGTTTTACCTTGACGTGACCAGGATCAGGTTAGTTTAATGGATTTATAATAAATCAACCGTTTCCTAATGTTACATAATAGTGGAAAGCTTAATAATTAAGGTTGTTTGACAATTGGGTCGTTGTTTGACAACTGGTGCGAAGACAAATATCTTCCTGAATAACTTTCCGGCTACTCTTTATTGCTGACACCAATAACCGGACGCAGACATACAGTGCAAATCCCATCATTAAGTCCCACCAAGTCCCATATCAAGTCCCAGTTATTCCAGCACATGGACTGACTTGTGAGATCCCACAGCCTATGATCAAACAAGAGGCTTACAAGACTTATAACTGTTCCTGGACTTCTCTCGGAGGGCTCTGTCACGCATAACTGACATCAAACCCAGGGTGACATTAAAGCGCCAGACGTTATTGTTCTGCTGGATTCACAAGACAGGCTCTCGGACGGAGGGCTCTCGGACAGAGGGCTCTCGGCATACAAAATATCAAGTGCATCATCTGTGCATCTTCCCCTTCCACTTCCACTTCCCTACTTCTTCACCCGGCAACCAAGGTCATACCAAGGATGCACGGGACATGATCCAGAACAGGAAAGGAGCCCGGGGAGCAGTGGGCACTCCCAGCCTAACTCCCATTCCAACTCCCAGCCCAACTCCCATTCCAACTCCCATTCCAACTCCCATTCCAACTCCCATTCCAACTCCCATTCCAACTCCCAGCCTAACTCCCAGCCTAACTCCCAGCCTAACTCCCAGCCTAACTCCCAGCCTAACTCTCAGCCTAACTCTCAGCCTAACTCTCAGCCTAACTCTCAGCCTAACTCTCAGCCTAATTTTTAAGTCAGTCATGTTACATAATGTGTGTGACTTACATAAGTCCTTGTTACCGAGGATAGACTTGAGAGCAAAATGTCCCCGGTCCTCACACTTCTGTGTCTGTGCAGGACAGGCCCTGCACAGCGATGGAAATCCCTCACTTACGCACAAATCACTCACACACGCACAAATCACTCACTTACGCACAAATCACTCCCACAATGCCGTCTATACACACTGAAACCCATACATAGGGCGTTTGCCTCAGGTTTAAGAGTTGGTCCTGCGTGTTCACTTTGCTATGGAGAGAAAGATACAAGAACTTGAAGAATGAAACAGACTTTCATTGAATAAATGGAGGGCGAATTAATATGCATATAAATGGTAAAGAACATAAATCTAAATAAAAAAAATATAAAGACACCATGTTCAGGTGTCTAGAGTGGCAGGGGCCTCTAACACGTCACCACCTGGAGGTTCAACACTGAATCCTGCTGCCCAGACAAACAAACCAAAAAACATCCAACATTTTCCTGCATTGTGGAATGAAAGAACAAACCCAAACAAAAAACACCCATGCACAAACAAAAAGGGATATGATTACACTTTAGCCATAAGCAGTGCACATAAGCAGTGGTTCTCTTTCCCAGAAACATACGGATGGTTTACGTGGAACCTTTATCTACTGAGGTCCACGGATTCAAATCACATCACAAACTGACCACTTCCCAACTACAGCATCAGTAAACAAGTACTGGCGAACAGACACTGAAGTGAGCAGACTATTGAAATGTCTCAATAATTATAACTACAACTGACTATGAAGGGAAGAGGAAAACCAAACTGACACAAAAATAAAGGCAAGACCGATATCCGTGCTAGGAACAGGTTTCTACAGGAGCCCCTTGCAGCATAGGCACCACCTGACAAAGCCTGCCTGTGGCCGCAGAGTCCCGTCTCCAGGAGCAGTCACCCTGCTGTTGCTTACCCACACGGATTGTAGTCCAAGGGGTATTGCAGCGCAACTGGCTGTGTCGCATGGCTGTCCACAGCGCTGCTAAGGGTGCGCGGTCCCACTCCCTCCACTGGCCCTGCCTCTGGCGGATCCATGACACCCGTCCGGCGGAGCGGCGACTCCGTGCACGGCGGGCTGTCCCCTTCGCGGCTTAGCCTCACCGCTTGCCACAGCGGCGGACGCCAGTCATTCATTTCTCAGCGATGGGGGAGCGGGCTATTCGCTCGTGGTGCCCACGTCCCACCACATTGGAGACAGAGCGCGGGAGTCATTAAAGTGCCCCAGCGACAGGGAGCAGCCCCACTCACAGCACGAATAACATTGCTCAGCTCAGATCCGGCTGAGATGAGCTGGGCTCCTGGAGACAAACAACTCCATCCAGCCCGTGATTAGTGCGAAAAGAACCACTCGCACCATTCGCATCACGTCTTCCCTCTGTTCTGTAATTACCGTTTCACAAAGCAGTATTACGGAGGACTCCATACAGCCTACGCTATATTTCACTGTCTCAATGCCCTAGGTAAGGATATTTTCGACATTAAACAATTTCCGCATTGTGTTTTATTCGTAATATCACTGTTGTTGTTTAAATTAATTTGATAAAAAATAGAATAAAATAATAATAATGCTTTTAATAATAACAATAATAATAGGAACTTATCCCCTTCATCAGCCCGAGGTTGCCAGTTATTGCATGTTCCATGTGTGAATTTGGCTCGCCTTTTGTCTGATTACTTATTGATCAGAGTAGGTTTATTTTCCCTTGCACACTCTTCCCTTTGCAATTGTAAATATTATTTTTTTTTTAAAAACATCTTGATTAATCGATCGGTTCATTTGATTAATTGTGAAGCATTGTGGGTCCTAATACAAGACTCTCCCCCAAAAAAAGAAGCTATTTAACATCAATCAAAATGTACTCCCTCATTGAACGAACGAAATAATTAAGTCGAATATAGGCAAACACTAAAGAAAACAATTTGCTAACTCAAAATAGCCAGTCGAATGAGTCATTGTGCATAATAAATGCAAAATGTAGTATGTAATAAATATAAATAAGATTGTGATAAATATTGCTCGATATACAGTACATATGAAATTATACCTTGATTTACAGCCGAACGACCAAAACAGCCATATGGCACAAATTCATTTAAATTTTCCCCTCCTGCTGAAAATGGCCACTCCTGGAGCTCTTAAAGTGATGGTCAAATTTCAGTTACAACAGGTGAATTATTATGTTATGGACATTAGGATATTATGGCGGTCTGATACACTCTAAAACGCACGAAGGGCAAAATATGTTTAAACAGTCTAATTATAACATCACACAAACTTATCAATAGGTTAACAACAACGATATTTACCCTTTGGAGTAATTCCGTCTTGTCCAAAGTAATTGTTAAAATCCGTTGCTAACACCCGAAGTGCAGAACCGGAGTCCAGTTTCAAACGTTACAGACAACGCGCGAGTAAATTTTGGCGTTCGGACGAGAAATAAATCATTCCCTTTCTTCGAGGTTTCGGCTATTGCTCACAACGAAATTTTGCAGTGGTCCATCTCTCTGATGGAAAGTCCATGTGTATTGGCCATGTTTAAAGCCCCAGTTACTGCGTGAGCAATCGAAGTTGCACCCTTGCCCCAACTCCCATCTACGTTAATGGCCTGATTCATCCTTCACTATTCCCATGTTCGAAGTTGAAAACATGTACTTGATGTTTTCCTCTATTTGGCCCGCAACCCGTAATTTACCCCAGTTCTAGAGACAGGTATTTTGCCGCCCACACTCAGGACGCGACAAATCGATGGCCAGTAGATCGGCTGCTCCCGAACAAGCTAATAAAGGTCTCGATCAAACTCGGCCGTTAAATATTTGACAATAAATGCCAGCGTCTTCAACGCCCGGAGATAAACTGCGTGTCCTATTCTTGCCGGCACGGAAATCTCTCTTGCGCTGACAGTTTTAACCCATATATCGCTCCGAAGAACATGTTGGCCAGAAGGGAGAATCACGAGTCAACCGATGCAACCTACAGTCTGTTACGTTTCTGCTGCTTATCATAAGCAGGTGGGCTGAGAATCAATGATATCTGCATAAGATATCAGCAGAGAAGAGTGACATAAAGAAATAAAATGCTAGCATTTACCGTAAAAACATTGGCAACTGGAGCTCTAATTCCTTCAAATTAATATCTGGGCATTTGAATTTTCCACTTCAGACTGATCTCCCTAGCAGAGAAGTAGCCCAAAACTGTTCAAATCAATTTGAGCTTGTTGCTGTTTTTATTCCACGCTATACTAAGCATAATTAAATAATTGATTGGGGGACTCAAAATAATAGACCACTGTCTATGTACCAGCAACTAAAACTATAACACCATAAAATAACTGTCGACCTCATGTTAATTTAATTCATAGGAAGGACCCATTGCTCGTGAGGTGAATTGGAATATGATATATATCTCTTTTTTTTCCCTTTCTTTCTAGAAACAGTCCGTGTGCAGATATGTCATTGGACTATCATTGCACTACTTAATGGCAATAAGCTAGATGGGTCCAACCTGATTTAGTGCGACACCATAGCTCGACTGCCGGAGCTGATTGAATTATTCCTTTAAAAGCCGTAGATTGGACGGCACGAGCGACTGAAGGACCAAGCGAGCAAACGCCTGGTTGATAGAAGGCTTGAGGTTATGCCAGATCAGACTCTTTTAAAAGTTTTTCGTTCTTGAATTGTGGATACGAGCCTTGCATGTTTTTTTAGACACACACAAGAGCAAAGGAAGAGGGGGGGGACAATGATAACTGTTTTTATGAGCATCTATATATATATATATATGCGATACAGCGACGTGGTTAAAGAGGAATCATTTTGAAGAAAGGCACGGATAACCCTACATTACAAAAAACATTGACGTCATTGCATGTCTTCATCATATTTGACAGTTATGTAGTTATGTAGTTAAGTAGCTTGGGGCACTATTGTTTTTAGATATCTGTTATTAAACACAGTGGTTACTGCTAGAGTAATTGCACAGGGTCGATTTGTAATTGCCTTGCTAAAGAGTATCAGAGACTGTTGACCAATTAGGAGTCATGGTCATTTCGTGGGTTCCTCCTTTCTTTAAATGTTTCTTAAGTATTCATCTTTACAGCAGTGAGTCAAATCGACGCTCTCTTAATATTGGGAGACAGGGGGGATTTGTAACACCCCCCAATATTAAGAGAGCGTCGATTTGACTCACTGCTGTAAAGATTAATACTTAAGAAACATTTAAATCAATTTGTGAACTTCTATTGCAGACAAATGGTGACATGACTGGCAGCTACAGTGTGTAAATTAGTCATCGGGCAACAAACAGTTAATGGACCATCTAAATTATTATTGTGTTGAACTGAATTATTAGGTGTTAAATCCGCCATTTGGTGGTTGGAGGAGGGAATACACCTTGTCAATACTCCATTCCCTTACGGAATGAATGAGGACTTTGAACTAACATCCCGTGTAATTGAACTAAATGAAAAACAAGTATTATACTAAAACAAACATACATTAATACATAGACTGATTGAACGATAGAAAATGTATTATGCAAATTATCGATTGTAAAAGCAGCTGTGATTTACAATGAGTTTGCTGAAGGTTTGAATGTAACCGAAATGTTCGTGCCATTAAAACAAATCGGTTTGCAAGAATGCCTTTTACGAGAGTGCGGACTACCCTATATTGGTACCAGAATATTTGTCCAGTACATACTAATTATTCTTATTTATTTATTAATTACATTCAAATAATTGTTTCAGCTGACTTGAAAAACAAAAACAAAAACATGTGGAAGAGCTTCTTTCTGCACTGAACAAATGCAATTATCTCTGGTCAGTGTTCGACTTGCACTTTAAATTGATATTATGTCAGTCCATGTTTATGTTTAATCACTGGGAGCAGATGGGACGTCTGTTTTCTGCATGTTATTCCTTACCTATGAATCACACCCCACAAAGCCAGCCCAGATGAAGACAGAGTAGTCAAAGTGCGGTGATATCATTCTCAGCTCCAACAAGACTAATCCAAGCCCAAGTATAGGAAATACTGTCCTCTTCTAGCACTCGAGTGTAGTTCTTACTGGTGCATTCATAACCTCAGCATTTTACATAATTTCAGTGGTATACGCAACAAGCATTTCACACATTTAATCCCCTGAGTTTAACTTGGAATAGCTTAGATCCACCTGGGTCATTCATTGGACCAGCAGACCGTCCTGGTCCGCCACAGAGCTGTATCCCCTTCCCAAAGTTGATCACAGAGACACTGCGTGCAGCCAGTCCTCACCACAGGAGCCATTTCCTGCAGGCAATAAAAATACATACCTGCATTTGCGTTTAGAGAAACAAGCACACATGTTTAGTTGTTCAATAGAATTTGTAGTTATGCAGAAAAAACCCCACTGTAATACATTTAACACATTTTGTATTGCTTCAACCCGAATCCTGCTACAGTCCAAGCATCAGACATGCTTTCCGTCAGTATTAAGGAACACCACTGCATTAGAGCACGTCTAATAAAACAAGGACTAACCAATTCAAAAGGGAGATAAATAGATGGGGGGGGGGGGTTACTCTTCACAACTAAGGCAGAGTCAGTTTTCCCCAAAGCACTCCCCAGGCACCAATAAGCTCAGCCTATAGGGCAGTCTCTGTCCATTTATCGACATATGCCAGAGACAAGAAACACCCACTGCCTGTCATTCACCTGTAGAGGCGTCAGAGCGTGTTACAGACGCATTCAGACTTAGGAAGGCGGATGTCTTTTTGCCCGTCATTAACAACCACTCTCACAGGTGTTACCCACTTATTTGCAATATTTGCATGACTTATAAGCGGTTCGTGTTTATTTTCTCTTCAGTGTGTTTCTCCCAAGTTTGTTTTCTTGGGTTCTTTCTGAACGGTGAGTCCTGACACCTGAGGCCTCAGAACAGATTTTAAACGCTTCCTGTTTTAAGCAGCATGTCCCCCCCCAGCAACACGGATGTTTCAAACCTGTCCTACCCCGAGATTCAGAGTGGACAGGGGCAATAAAGATCTACAGAACTCACATACTGTAGGCTATTTAAAATCAACACAGAAAGTCTTCTTCAATAAGAACTTATTGCCTCTAACACAGTTGGCCGTTTTGGTGTGAGCACATAACTCCACATATCGATCAAATCTTGGAAGACGGATTTGAAATATTTAAAGGGGAATATACCAGGGGACCGGTATATTCGAAATATACCAGGGGACCGGTATTGCCAGTACAACAAGTAAGATGATTGGACTGCCTGTTTAATGTCGTTCCATCTTAATATCGGTCCCATAAACATGATTGTCTTTTTGTCTAGTCCAGGATCAATGAGCAGTAGGTGGTGAATCAGAAACACTGAAGACACTATTAGTTTGTAAGGATGAATAATGATCCAAGACACGTCTTACCCCCAGTTCCCTCCCAATTCTACCACAAGCAGAGTAAAGGACCCTTTAAATCAAATAAACGAAGTAATCTACACTTCTGATCACCTCTCACAGGATGTTCTATTTTAATCACGTCCGGAGTACAGGGAGATGGCCCTGGGTTTTCTCATGTTAAATTACATATCCTAAAGTCTGACACTAGCTTAAGGCATAAAAAGTCAGCAGGTAACATGAATCGAAAGAGGAAACAGGATTTTCTCGATGAGCACGACAGCCAAGCGATACGTGTAGACCAAACAGCTAAGACCCAACACCGATGTAGGATTGGCGTTCCTGCTTGTTGTTTTTTTTGGGGGGGGGAATCAGTGCATTAATCAGGAGTCGATTTAAATTAGAAGCAGGGATAGCCTTATGTACAGAATATTCTGAACTTCTACCCCCCCTGAGGGTATCTCAATGTCCCATGTTGCTTTTAACGACAACGGGTCAATGACAAACGAGTGGAACGACTCTGTCCTGGGCTCAACCCTTTTGCCCAAAGCATACTGGCCAGGACAGGCACATTTTGTTCCCACCACAAATTCAATTGGCCGTACATTGGCTTTGTTTGTGCCACAGTCCCATACCAAATATTTGTGTTTAATGCCAAAGCCCAGGAAAACGACCGACGTGGAGAGAGGACGAAGGGATCCTGGACCAATGGGAGGTAGATGATTAGGCTGACTAACTCCAGACATGTTGTACAATCAGCTAGTGGCGGAGCAGCAGGTCTGGAGCGTCTCCCACGCCAAAGGCCACCACTGAAAGTACGCTCACATTCCAGTCTCGTTAGCCAAAGCGATAAAGCTGTCCTGAGCGGAAAACGTAACAGCCGCCTTCGTTCACGGTTAGCCGGAAGGAAAAGCACCAGCCTGAAGCCCGAGCTCTTGATTTAACACGGCACAGTGCTCCGTCTCTGAGGTGGCTTTCCAGAGTAGAGTTCTGGATGTTCTGAAAGCTTTCCAGTGGCCTCTGCAGAATACTCTCAAAAAGAAGCCTCTGAAGGCCCCCTGTCACATCATCATCTGCTGGACGCCTGTCCGTACACTCGTACGGTTACCAAAGAGCGTTTGACGTTCTTAGCCAACTTGGGCGAAAACTGAAAAATTACTCCCCAAACCCCTTAAAGAGTATCACGTGGCTCCCAAGGAAAGATTTCCAAACAGGAAAGGAACAATGAAGATGATACAAATTGAATGGCGTCTCGATGAAGGATGCTAAGTCTTGGGCTAGTTTCCAGTCATAATCGCCAGTGGGGTCGGGGGTGCCTGGAATAACGGTATCCCCACTTTATAATGCATTTTCTTCAGCCCTCAGTGAGGTTTGACAAATGGAAAGCCCAGGGCAAAACTGCTCATTACCATCAGACTCAAATCAGAATCTTCTGGCAAACCAAATTTTATAAACAACAGGCATCACAACAGAATGTTTTCTCAGCGAAAATGTCTCTGCTGACCTTGATGAGTTCAGAGCTGAGTTCTGGTGCGATTAAGACACTGGGCAGTAGACACTGCAGGGACACGTGGAGCCAAAATGGCGCGCTACCATGTCGGCCGCCTCCGGTTTCTCTCTCTGCCAGCCATGGTTTGCAGGCACACACGCTATATCCAAGAAATGTCAGAGCAGCCAGCCCCTTTCCCACTAACCAAGACGATTGCTCTCGGCTAAAAGCAAGAAAATGACACATGAATCTGATCAAAGCAACATTTATGAAGGTCAGGGGCTGGAGGTGCCAGTGGTTTAGAAAGTGGATTAGATAATCTAAATTGCCCAGATTAACAGCATTTTATGCTAAGCTAACAAACAGTGGAATAAATAATTAGCCATGCTAGATTTGGCACACACAGTGGTGAACAGCAGGATTAGGACACAAATCTCTGATCCTACCACGTTTCCCTATCATCTGCATGACCCTGAAACAAAGCAATACAAGCTCGGAGTACAATAACGTTAGATAACTTTTATGTGTTCAGCAGTGGCAAGGGGGGGGGTTTAAGCACCCCCTGAAAAAAGCTGAGACCCACTAAGCCCCCCAGTAATTTTAGTTATTGTTTGTTCCGTCAAAATTATTTAGCACCCGCTACAAACAATCACAATTCCCTGGCGCCGCTGATGGTGTTCAGATATCCACGGAATACTGTTGCGTTTTCAGCATTGCAGCAAACGGCGAAACCCTGCGACGCGAATGCAACAGATCACCAGGTTGCTTCCTACATTACAGCCTCTTCTTCAACACAGATGCTTCAGCCGATGCGTTGTGTCGAGAGCTGTATCCGCTTTAAATATCAAATGTGCGAATGTGCACATTTTATTTGCGTACCCACTAAATCCACTGGAAGACAACTTCGACTCCGGCACCCTGGCCCTGTGCCGACGCCCTCTCTCGTGCCACGCGAGGTCAATCACGGACAGCCGAGTTCATCGTCACAGGCAGGCAAGTGCCAAATACAGCCGCAACTTTACGAGA
This sequence comes from Hiodon alosoides, assembly GCA_025775065.1. Lineage (NCBI taxonomy): Eukaryota > Metazoa > Chordata > Actinopteri > Hiodontiformes > Hiodontidae > Hiodon > Hiodon alosoides. Next base: position 14,164 of record JAOYSI010072385.1, read on the forward strand.
TTACAAACCGCAGGACAAGCGTCAGATGGAAGGAAAAAAAAAGCCAAACACAGGCAGCAGATTCGCAGCCAACGGAATGCAGAGAGGGCAGTGCTCTATGTTATGTTCAACTCAGTTGTTACAAATAACCTGTGATTTACGGCCAGTGTAATTCACCACCAGCAAGTTTATTATGCCACTAAAATTCAAATCGCCCAGCCTGTTAAATATACATGTGGTTAACTAAATACTGGTATTCACTTAATTGACTGTCCTCTGTTAACCAAGAGAATGGTCACCATTTTTTTCTCAAGCCGTCTCCGATTTTATGTCACACCCTTGAAAACCTTTCTGCCGATGCGTGACGTGTTTATGATCACCGCCGCTATGCTGCATTGCTCCACAAATCAAGCAGGCTACAATTCTCATTCCAGATTGTGACTTATGTTTAATGAGAGGACATTTTCAATTTTCACCAAGTGCACAAGAATCAAACTTACGATCTCTAATTCAAGTAATGAATTGCTTTAAAACACTTCTATAAGAAAATGCTTTAGGGCACAAACTAAAATATATTATTAAGCAGTCAACTTCAACCAGACCTAACAAGAAATTCGATTTCTTTGGTGTCTTATTATTTTCGCCAATTATTTCTACCCCCAATATGGAAACGTCGATATATAATACATATAGCCTCTTCGCCATTACACCCACCACGACACGGCGGGGAGGAAGTACGTCTTCCAAATTAGTAGCATTTGAGCCACCCGTCTCTTTTCCCAGACTGCAGAATACATATTACGCACAAGAGGTTCAGCGCTGACTGGAGGAGACGCACGTTCCGCTTGGCAGGAATGCCAGCTTGCAGGTATTTTTGACGCAACAAACCATAACAAAAATTACTGGTTTGGGCGGGGGGCGCTAGCCCTTGCCTCCCGCCGCCACTGTACCTGAGATGCTCATTAGGAACGAGCCGGCTCTGCCAGTTGTGCGCCACGGCTATGCTCTCTCGGTTTACAATCGGCGATTGAGGATTCGCACCGACAAACTCAAGCGCGTAGGGCTCATTCTGTGCTTAAAACTTTTTTTTTTTTGTGATCTAGTATGACATGAGTTGTATTCGAATCAGCAAACTTCAGCTAGAAAGTAAATTTTTAAAGAGCTAAAAATGAACAAAAATTCCCCAGTACCAAATGGGACCACATTCTGTGTAGGTCTCCCTTTATGTCAGTGCTCTGATTTGTGTGGGTTGGTTGCTGTCATTTTTAAGTGATTTCCCTTTTGCCAAAGCTTTCAATTTGGCTCCTCGTCTGCAGAAATCTGTCGGTTTGACACTAAGCCCAGAGCCCTCCGATTTTGTGAGCATGCACAGAAATCACTTGCTTTGGGGCATCTTGTGATCACTCCACGCTTGATCGACTTACCCAGCCTTGACACGATGCAAGGACCAGCATACGCAGGTACGTTCCCGAGGCGCCTTCAGAGCTGAACCCAGAACCCACTTCCCGGACACAGCTGCCGCGAATCGATAGCATCACAGGCCCATACGGAGGACGAACGTCTCCGTTTCTCCCCAGAGACGAGCCATCTGTACACACCATAACCAAATGCACCCGCGTCTCCGGTTCTCGAGGCACAGACACGCGAGCCGTCGCTGGAGTAGACCGAGCTTGCTCCTGGAGGTCAAATCTGTTCACTGACTAATATTTCCTCAACTTCAGGCAAGAGTACAGCGAGGCCCTCAAATATGTAAAATGATCAGTAAACGATGAAATAATCACTTCACTTGCATTTAGTACTGACCCTTTATATTTGGGATCGTTAGAAAGGTTGCAACCCCTCTATAATACAGTTGACAGCTACAACAGTGTTCGAGATTTCCAGCACAGTATACATCTGCCTGTCCAAAGAAATGTTGGCAACATTTTCTGTCCTCTCCCATTACACGTAGAGAAGTTTGGTTGGGCTTTTATCTCTGGTGTTCATTAAGCTAAAGAATATTTTGGCTAGAGCCTTAAGCACAGACTGCTTTTAATGAGACTAGCGGCTGAAATTCCCCAGAAAGGCTTTCTTCCAGCTGCTGTACCTGGCCAAAGACCGTTTCTACGGCAGAACTGACAGTACTGAGTGGAGCAGAAACCACTCAGTGCTACACAAGTGTGTTATTACTGTAAATCGCTCAAATCAAACCCACTTCCGGTACCGTACATTTTTCAGGGTGGGGAACATTTTCAAAAGAACAACGTTGTTTAAAATGATTAAATGGACGGAAACGAGAAGCCGCAGCAGAGATGATCATTTCCGCATTAATTATGAGTGTGTGGTGACGCAAACCCTAATCTTTAAGAATTCATGAGAATCCAACACACCGCTGGGAACTGCGCGATCTTGCAGAGCAGAGGATGATGGGTCCATAGGCGCGACTGGAGCAAAAATCTGCACTTAGAATCCCAGTCTCCAACATCGTACCCTTCCCGTGAACTCCATGCCTCTAATTTTAGACTTGCATCGGACAGCCTTCAAGTGGAACGGGCTATAGGCACCCTGTTACTATGGAGATAGGAAAGACGGTCCAACACAAATCAATACTCAAATGTTCCCAAAGATTATCTCCAGATAGGGGTAAAAAAAAAGTCCTCCCCAAGAAAAACAAACCCAAATGGAACACGACAGCTCTTCTGCATTTTATAACCTTTAAGGCCAATAACTTTATCCTAATCAGGGTGCGTGATGTCTGCTTAATGTGTGCAATGCCAAAAGAAAGTAGTGCCCCAGGCCTGCTTAATTAAAGCAGAGTAGACGTACACCTCTAGTAATCTCCATTGAAGGGATTTCTGCTCCATGTACCAGCCATGAATGTGTATAGGCATTCAGGTTCATGGACCGGTCCAGATGAAGGGAACAGGCCCCGGATTTCTCAGACGGGCACTCTCCTGTACTTGTCCTGTGGATCCGACCCCCGAGTAATCCACGCATTTCAGTCAATCAACTTATTTTAATAAAGTGCTTTTCACAAGTTTCCATGTCACAAAAACGCTTTACATACAGAAAAATACAATATGTCCCAGGCCTGATCCCCCCCAAAAGCATGCCAGTGGCAACAGTGGCAAGGAAAAACTCCCTATGCTGGCATGAAGAAACCTTGAGAGGAACCCGGCTTAATGGCGGAGCCCATCCTCCGCTGGCCGGCACTAGGAGCTGAATTAAACAATCTAATGTCCGTAGTGTGTGATGCCCTCCAGTAGAGGAGTTCCATAACATTGTGAACATTTACCTTTAGAAATCTCCCCTGGCAGCTCCTAGTTCAGCCACAGTACAAGCTCAAAAGAAACGTACTGATGTTTAGTGAAGCGAGAAATCCGATCCAATTACAATTTCCTATAAAAGCTTTAAAAACCAAAAAAATTCAAATAAGTCCATCGGCTTCAAAACTGAATTCTTTTTTTCCCAAAACATAATAAAGCACATACCGTAGCACTCCGAGGACTTTCAAAAACATTCTGAACCCAGGTCATTCTGACTGTACTGCAACTATTGCTACTTAGAGGTAGTGTACGTTCGTTAAGAATATGCAATTCCATCAGGGTGGCATTCAGGAAAAGAGTTTAACAGACATGCGGGGCGGGGGGGGTCGAATGGGTTACCACAAGCCTATTTCATCCTTTTTTTTCCAGGAGACCTCAACGTGCGTTTATTAGGGGGAACTGAAGGAAAACACTGATTTCGGGAGATTCCTGGTCTATACTCTCACGTAGGCGTGTACGGCGTGCGAGATCCATGTAAGACCTCGTTTTATTCTGTAGCTTTAACTGGCGTTGCGTAGTTAAGCCGAATCAGGAGTTTGTGATCTCTTTTTAAAATAAAACGCTAGTGTGCAACCATTGGCCTGGATGAGGGCATCTTTCAAGTAAGCAACACACATTTTCCTCGATTTTGTACCTCATAACGCAAACGGTCAAGGCACAGGAGCAGAGATCCTCCTGAGCGTTACCAACACTCACACCTTGTTAAAAATAAACCCACGCAGCCTGGTATTGACCCACAGCGTCCAGCGATACATTAGGACTGGCCGCCCGACCAGGACAGCTCCCCGGGGGAACCCAGGACCCATTGATTAAAATGTGAGCGCGCCAAAGTACATTAACCCAGATCTGTAAAGGGAAGAATTGGAGCAGATGGGCATCTTTTTCACACACGGAGCAGGCCGCTGGAGTATTGTGGGAAATCAATACCTTTTTGCAATCTTTCACCCTGCTTAACATATTTATCATCTTTTGTCTCCCTGATAAACACTGAGCGCAGTAAATAAGACGAGACGGTGAATAACCGGAGGTCCTGTTGCTCTTCCACGCTCAGCTTACGGCTTAGTCCAGGCTTGACGTACCACTAACTCAAAAAAAGACCGGGGGCGGGTTTTTCGATTCTAGGAGGATCTATAAGAAGTCTTCCACACGTGGTAGCAGTTGGTAAATTGGGTGAAAACGAGCGGCGGGCAGAGCCAACATCCATAGGACGACATTTCCGCATTAAAGCAGAGTGGGTTGAGCCCGATGACCGTACTTCACAGCTCAGCAGCTAATCAGCCGCTCGATTAGTGAAGGAGGTCTCTGCGGCCACAGAGCAGTCAATAGAGAAGGTTCAGAAGGTTGGGTTCCCGCGGCAACACAGGACACCCAAAGCCAACGGAGAAAGGGACGGACAGAGAGGGCGACGATTCCGTTTATCCACTTCGCCCTCACCGCCAGTCATATTCGCGCGCGTGACTGTGCCATCTGTCTCTGAGATGGGCACCAGGCAGGGCTTTGAGCCGCGCGCTCTCCTTTAAAGGTGAAGTTAAAGTAACATCTCTAAATAGAGGTGGTAATGGTTCAATCCGTCACGACAACCTGAAACCATCTTTATCCATTTACAAATTGGGGACTTGCAGGGAAAGTTGTTTTAAATTAGCAACGAGACAACACTTATAGTGCTTCACTACCACTGAAACATTCCAGTACTATTTGTTATGGGTCAGTTCAATAGCCAATAACTCCATCAAACACACATGGACAAAGTCAGACACAAAAATCCCACTTTATTGTAATAAAAGCATCCTGCGTGGCTGCAGCAACATAAAACCAGTCAATATTAATAAAAACACAAGACGGCGAAAACATTCGAACATTTCGTGGTTTCAAGGAAGATTTAGGTCCTGGTGCATTTGGGGTGGCGTGAGCGCGGCACTCGGAATCTGATCAATCGGTGGACGGCAGAATCCACTCCCTCGCTGTTAGCCCCCAGCGCAGGAAGCCCAAGCCCGACCAGAGACCGCAGGCGTTTAAACATTCACATCAGGCACACGGGCCGCGTTATCCCCCTCAGCAGGTCGGGGAAGTCGAACCAGCCCCGCGAGGAGGAGGAGGGAAACTGGCCAATCCTCAATACCGTCTAAAACGATGCAGAGAATAAAACTCACATGGCCCGACAGTTATGATACTGACCGCAATAAAATAAGAAGATATCCAGGGTGAAACATGGAGAAATAAGTTAATATGAAGATAAACCCATTCAACATCAGTTCTAAATACGTGCGTTTAAAACCAAGCCACGTTCCTTGGCCTAAACCATGAAATAAGAAATGGAACCGGCGTCAGCATCCAGAGATATCTTTGGTCTTGTTCTTCCGTTGGAAGCGAGTGTCAGCTGGGTCAAAGCCCCTCTCCCGCGCCCCGAAAACGGCCCAGTCCGGAGTCCTGGCCATGTAGTCCTCGGCAGAGAAGGTTCTGCTGCCCTTGCTCTCTTCGAAGAGCTGGATCAGCTCCTGGAACCGGTCGTAGTCGATCCAAGTCCACCACTCTCCGTCCACTTTGAACTGCAGGAGCAAACGAGGGACAGAGAGAACAGTAAGAGCGCGTGAGGCTGATGACCACGCGCACCGGGAACTGAGAGGATGTTTCAGTGTGTCTCGGACGCAAGGCTGCCAGTGTATCCGTCTCCAGCCCAGAGCCATTTATACAGCCTGCTCCAAGGGGGCAAATGAGACGTGTGGCCTCCGGCCTTGTGCAAGCGAAGAGAAGGTAAGGACCCTGTCTCAGGCCAGTCTACTGCCCAGCGCCCAGACCACCCGTCTCAGGCCAGTCTACCGCGCGCACGCGCACGCACACGCACACGCACCAGAGGACACACCACCACAACATGATTCAGTCTAATTCAATTGAAACAAACATCAAACGCAGTACGTGAATCCAGTCTGTGGGGCCTGAAGTACTTGAATGGCTCATTGCTCCTGGTCTTTTAGATCAAAGGGTTCTTACTGGCGTGTCGACAACCACATCCTCACACGCCTATGCCCATATCAGCCATACTAAAGCTCTGAGGGAGAGAAGTAACCACACTTTCATTTGGCTGGCTTTCCGACACACTTCATCCATTTTCATCAGTGGCGGTGAGAAGCCAGTCAGAAGCGCCGCTCTCCTTGATTGTCTTTGACTGTGCGGATGTGGAGAGACACGGCAATTTGTCCTCAGCTGCGTTGTCCAATCAGCTGCCACCACCCCCCATCCCGCTCTCAAAAAGCACGCTCTCCATTCTGGCAATAAAATCACCTCCCCTGGAACAATCATCGACCCCCTCCAGTTAATATACAACAGCTGCCACGCGCTCCTCACCTTCACAGATACAAAGGCCACCGGCGCTTTGACAAGCCTCAATTACACTACCCCCCCACCGACACTCCCGATGGGGGCCCCGGGACGCGGTCTTGTACCGCCCCGTCCTCAGGGTTGGGCCACACTCCTCCTCCACGCGCTTCGGCTTCTGTCCTGCTACCGAGCTGGAACGGCAGTTTGGTGCCGCGGTGACGGAACAGCGGCGACCCGCGGCGCCACCAGTCAATCAGAGCCCCAGGAACGTGGAGAGGAACAGGGAGAGTTCAGAAATAAGCAACGCAGCCGTTTTTGCCAATGAAGCATTACCTACACCTTGTGATTACTATAGGGGGGGAATTAGGCCGTTTCAGTGGCAGCGTGTTACTCGTTAGGTGTGCTTGTAGCCGTCAGTGTCATGATAGAAACGACTACGCTTTTCATACGCTTTCTTAAATAAATTGGGAAATCACCAATTGTGGCAATGATCTGAACAAATCAGGGAAGGTGAGGAAGTGCAAGCCTCCTCCAATCGTAGTCGCCTTTGAGCCGCCCGTCTCTTTCACACTGCAGGCATCACGGCTCCCACGAGGAGGGGAGGCACATCCTTCTCAGTGGCACCCGAGAATCCTACAGGAGAAGGCGGCAGATGCCCCGCCGCTCTCCACCAACTCCGCTAACGGCGCTCTCCCGGCCACAAGAGGCGAAACCATATCAACGCTATGGATTACCGTGCGCCTCGGTGAGCCCCTCCACTGACTGGGGGGGGGGGGGGGGGGGGGGGGGGGGGGGGGGGGGGGGGGGGGGGGGGGGGGGGGGGGGGGGGGGGG
>JAOYSI010072387.1:0-21594 GCA_025775065.1 Hiodon alosoides
CACACACACACACACACACACACACACACACACACACACACACACACACACACACACACACACACACACACACCCTGACAGCTGATTGGCCCTCACCTTACATTCGAACAATGGTTAACCAGACCCAGCTTAAAAGGCTTTGTTTAGTCAGGCTGGTACCTGAATGGAAACCGCCAATGTTGTTTCAGAGCTTGTTTGAACCCAGAGCTTGTTTTGACCTTTTGGACGGACACCCTGAAATGTGTTTAGACCTTCTGACTCTAGGAGAAGCCGTCTATTGGTTATTACAATAACACACATCATGTTTGGTTGCATTCTAAATGTTTTGCAGTCCTATTGGAATTAACATTAAGGCACAAAAAAACTGATTGCACACCTGCACCCTACTATTAAACCATTAACTCCTCCCCAAATAACACATACATGAATAAACCTGAAAGTCTCTGCAGGTCTTACCTAAAGCTGCTGCGTTAGGATCTTTATTTCTTCATACACAACGTCATGCAAATCATCCACCGACCTCATTCCGTCCAGATAGACTAAAAAGATGTTGGGAGACATTGCTTGATTACAGCTGCACACAGTACTGCGGGTTTCTGAAATCTGAAACGGAGAACATACCGAGGTCTGAAACTGCGTCCTCCACCTCTTTACGGTTTTTCAGGTAAGAGGGCCATACATGTCCGTCAAAATATCCAGGAGGATCAGGAGGTGCATACACCCTGGAACTTCCCGTAAAACAAGAATAGTGTTTAGGTAAATAACCCATCTTTGGAAGAGGGCGAGACCACATATTGCTATCAAAGCAAAATGACATACTTCCTTTGGAAAATCAGAATCTAACACAAAACACTTTCAATGGAAACACATAAGACATTCAGAACAATCTAAACACTAAAACGCTAATAAGGGCAGATTTTAAAAGCGTTTTAAAAAGTTAAATCTACACACAAGTCTATATATGTTACAGTCGTGTAAATGAACACAATATTAATATTGCAAATGTATTAGTTCTTACCATCTTCTCTTTCTGCAAGTGTCATACGAAATGTGTAAAAAGTATTTCCGGTGAATGATGTCACTCAATGGCCTTGGAGTGAAACACATAGAAAAAACTCCAGTGTGACTCCAGTAAATTCTATGTTTATTGTATGTTTAAATTGAATGCATCCAGTTTGTGATGTTAAAATACAATTTATTAAAACTTAATAACTCAGGATTAGTCAGCGCATTTCAGTTAAATTACGTAAAACTGTAACAGATAAAAAGAAGGTTGGCGGTTCTTCTATACAAAACGTAGGAATTAAACATGCACATATGTATTCCAATGATGCTACCAAAGAGCTTCAGTTGTTGCGTCCTCACGCCGTTACCTGTAGTTGTAGATGAGAAATCCCTCAATTATAAGGACATACACCTCATCTGCCACTTCAGGTACACTGGGGTGTTGGGTTGTTAACCCACGGGAGGCAAGAAATGATGCAGAGTCCTTCCGCCAGGCCTGGACTTCAGTCATCATTTCATCCATGTCAATAGCATCAATCACTGCGGTGAAAAACCACAAAATAACCATGCAGTTCATTTAGAATTCATCAAAAACTATGAAAGGACAAGATAAAAACTGTTGATTCAACAGCACAGCATTAAGTTACACCAAAATACAAAGATACCCTACGTGTAAATAAAGATTCCTATAACTGTACTGAAAACAAGTAAACACATATATGTAAGATACAAATAAAAACATATTAGGCTATTCGGCGATTTATCTCTCAGAATCTTAAATACAAGATTTAACAATATATTTATGCTAAGACCAAATAAAAAATGTGTTAATCCGCAATTCTTATTTTAAATAAATGTATTTAATAGAGGTTTATTTTTATGAGTAGGTGCAATATAATCTTTATAGACTCTATAAACTACAATTTAATTGAATGCAGTTAGCGGGCTGCCAAATGTTGATTTTTGGTCACAGCCTTAATTAAATGTTTAATTGCTCAATATAATACTCAATTAGATATTTTTTAAATGAAATACAGAATGCTGTCCCTACCATCATACTGTTTGAACCCATGACTGTCAACAGCTACCAAAGAGTCGTCCTGGACATGGAAGATAGCGAGTATTAAGATAAAAAGCAGATAGCCGTGTCCAGTGCATTTTACACCGTACACATTGTAATCCTTTAATATAGCTAGATATTTAAATATTACATTTATAAGTCACTAACAACATAACAACGAAAATAAAACATATATTTAAATAAAATGAATAACAACCTTGAAATAAGTATCCTGTGCGATTATACAGCTGTTCGGAATTTGCTCGTTCAGCTTTTTCGCTAGAGTAGTTTTCCCCCCGTTGGTTATACTGCGAAGAAACACAATCTGACTTAAAATGAAATAATCAATCAATTCAATCAATCAATTTTATTTTTATACAGCGCTTTTCACATGTTGCCATGTCACAAAGACGCTTTACATACAGAAAGATACAGTATGTCCCAGGCCTGACCGACCCACCCCCAAAAAAAGCATGCCAGTGGCAATTGGACAAAAAAAACGTGACGGCCATAATCAAGAAAACGTGACAGCCTACAAAAATAAATAATTGACTTACTGGGAGATGCAATGGGGAGAGAGGACGTAGCCAAAAAGATTAATTTTATGAAAAGACAAGTGATGTTATAACGACTAACTTGAATATTGATCATATCGACACGTCTACGACAGTGTATGATTGACTGACGATGTTTTGCAAGGGTCTGGAAGGACTGATAGCGAGGCCATTTGACATTTGACAACCAACTTTTACTCACCCACCAATTCCAATGATGATTTTTTTCATTTTCTTTTGATTAAATGTCCAATATTGGAAACCCTAGAGAAACCGGCACAATATGAAGGCATTAGGGCCTTGAAGTTATGTAGAAAGACATCGTGATTAAGTTCCACAACCATGTTGACACATACAAAATCAGTACAATAATCGAATACGGGTTCATATAAAACGTCTAGTATTTAATATATTAAAATGACCGCGTTTAAAAACACAGGATCTTTTTTTTAAAGAGTAAGAACACATGATAATATATTCGTTTTTAAAGTAACGTGAAAGCGAAAAATGCAGACCACGAGAGATGTAATTTGACACATAAAATTAGCTAACAGCAACAGGAGGTAGTTAAAATGTTAAAAATCCGCCGTTCGTTAAATCGCGGTTTCTGCCTAGCGTAGGAACTTGTAGGACAAGATGTAGATCCAAGCAAGTGAATACTAACAATTGTATTGCGAAAAATACATCATTTCAGAAAATAAGTTTACTTTACGCACACTGAAGAGGTCCGCCTGGGAAAAATTCCTCAACTTTGTGAATTTCCACTACTATTTCCATGTCAGATTGTCTCCAACTGAGAAGTAAACCGTTCATGTCAGCGTAAAATGCATTCAAGAGGCAAGTTATTTAAACGCCCATGATAAATTATAAGTAACCAGATAACATTATTTCTTACCAACTAAACCCATTTTTTCATCCGAAACGACGACCTTGTTTACTTCTCCAGTACAGGGGTGTACTGTACCATCATAGGCACGATCACTGGGGGGAGCCGTTTTACAGAGTTTTCTAACAACAATTTCCTATATAGTCTTTTACAGCCGGACATGCGTGGTGTAACTTTTCCGCATATTGTGTTGGACACTTACTTCCTCATTGAGAGCGACTAAGTTTATTCAGCTGCCGTTTAACATATAAAAACATCTATTTCTTGTATTTAGATTATCCAATATCCTTGACCTTGAGATGTCAAAGCCGCCTCCCAAACCAGCCAAACCAGGTAAGAGAAAATAACCTTGTTTAGTACCATACCGATGTAATTTCTGGAAGCTGCTTTCGTCGAACCGTCCTGTAAGAGTATGCCAACAGTTCGAAGTTTTGCACTGAAACGTGTCACCAGGTGGCTTAACCTTACATTTATATATTTAGGCTTATAAATGCATTCTGTTGGCCGAGTGAATATTGTTCGTTTGTTGCTAATTAGGTACCAATTTATTTTGGAGTTTGAGTTTTTGAACTTCCCTCTTTTTCACGCTGCACAAAGGAGAAGCGAAGGAATTTATTTACACCGAACACACACACGATTATGTCAGGGTGCGGTGGTATGCAATGGCTGCTGGCGTTGTCATTTTTCATTTAGATTTTATTTTCTTTTGGACTACTAGCACTACTACTACTGCTATTACTACTAGCGGATACTAGCACTACTACTACTACTACTACTACTACTACTACTAGGGGCTACTAATATTAGGTCTGAGTTTGAATTGTCGTCATACTCTTAATTTTGTAAAGTGTATAATGTGTTATAATGGAGACGTGTAGCTGTTGGACGCAAGTCAACTTTTAGTCACATAAAAAGCTTGTTTTGTTTTACTTGGGGGGGGTTCCTAAACTTTAAAGAAGAAGTTGCATGGTTATAATTACAGGCACTGGCTGGTTGGTGGGAGTATTAGGAAAATTTCGAAAGAAGGATAATGGTTGCCCAATTAAGGGTGATCTGCAACTAGGTGTCATTTCATTGTAGTGACTTTGATTTGATTTGATTGGGTTGCAGTGTTTGGCGCTCTAGAGTTAACTGATGACCCATCATATTCAATGCGGGTGGGAACAGGCCCGCTTGAAAGGGCTCTATGGACATGCACCGGTAGTCATTACAGTCCAGATTCAGATCAGAGTATGCCGACGTTTCGCTAGCAGTGCTTGATCAACATTTATCTGGTTTTAAACTCCGGCTGTCACTTATTACTCAGAAACCGGTGCACAGTTCTTTACCCAAACGTGTATTCTCTGCTACGTATTCAAGGGATTTTCTTGGCTGCACAAGCTTTTGCTCCTTGTGGTGTGCGTGAAGACTGTCTATGAGAAGCACTTGGGTCCTCGTTGGACTACGGAGGGGAGTCCACACATACTTGTGTTATGCAGTATTTATGCCTGCACTTAGAAAAACCTTTTAACTTTATGTTATAACCTCGGGAAGGTCCAAACCTCTGCTGCCGGTAAATGTACGTTTGTTTTTGTAAATAGTTGCTGTAAGTATGTTTTTATCCAAATGCAGAATGCATCGGCAACATATTTACTTACTAACAAGAATGACCTGAAATACCCACGTTAGATGAGTTATCTGCGTTCTGCTGCTTTAAGCTTGCACAAGTAGAATGATGTAAAGTTGTTACTAAATGTGCCTTGGACATTCGTTAATGTGGAAACGATTGTGATCAAGTGGTGAGTGTACTTGAGTTATCAGTACGCTGCGACATGGAAAGGAAACAAAAGGAAACTGCCTTTAAACAGTTGTGTTGTGTTAACTAAAACGTGTAGTTTCAAAGAAATGAGCTCACTAATCAGTCAGACATCGAGGGACTGCGTTATTCCACGAAGGCGAAAGAGATGTTTTCAAAGAACAAATTCCTTAAAAACGTGCGCGTCTTTCTGTTGCATTTAGCCGTTGTGTAAAGAGTGAAGAGTCGGAGCCAAGCAGGTCATGAACCGTTTCAGAAGGACGCCACAGGGGCAGCATCATGCCCTCTGGGCATGGTTTATTTCCCCATGACCGCACGGCTCGTTGTCACTTACAAGATAGACGAAACATGCGTGTTTTTTCTTCTTCTTCTTCAGGTCAAGTTAAGGTCTTCCGAGCTTTATTCACCTTTGACCCCCGAACTGTGAGTAGGACGTTCTTTATTTGTTATTCTGTGTTTTCAATCACCAATCGCATTCTTTGTTTTCAATACCTTAGTGTTTTCAAAGGCCTAACTGCCGAGACATAAAAGTGTCGGCAAACGCATACAGTAGACGCATTGTTTTTTTTTTTACTAAATGGAAACTGATTTGTCTTTTTCTTTTCGAACACAAAACCCTGACACATCGTAGATTTAAATATTAATCTTTTAATTGCCGCGGTGTGTGTGGTGCCAATAAATGATCTAATTACTGTTTTTGTTGTTTCAGCCTGATGAACTCTACTTTGAAGAAGGGGACATTTTGTACATTTCTGACACGGTGAATGTTCCAATACTGTCCGGTCGTATTTCATGGCAAATGCATTCAGCCCCACGCACAGCGATGACGGTTGCCTGTGAAAACGCTGGGGGCACCGTGATTTAAATGATGGTGGGGCAGTGTAACACCCTTTAAATAAATCTCCCTGCAGATATTGACACTAAAATCCGCTTCAGGGCATTGGATGTGTCTCTGAAAGCTGAAGGTTGTCAGGGCCACCGTGCATAAGGGGGTCCAGAGCTCTTCAGTGAACCTGGGATCCTGGGATTTTTCTTGAAAATGGGAACCAAGCGGTGTAGAAATGTTTCTCCAGCAGACATTAGTTTAACTGTTCAACCCGAAAACTGAAACCTTTCCTCGTCAGTTATGTCCTACATTACAGTGGTATTTTGGCATCCATGTTGGAGTCAAAGGCAGACTCAAACTAATATGATTTCATCACAGTAATTAAATAGTTTGTGCTCACCACTCATATAGATATATTTCTATTTCATTTTCTTCTAAAAACTAATTTAAATCCAAATTTCAATTTAATGTATCCATTTACTTACTTTTCAGGCAAATACCTGGTAAGGTAGCGGAGCGGTCGCTTATATTATGTAGCTAGGTAGTCTGCTAACGTTAGGTGTTCATCTTCTACAATAGCTAATATTAGCTACAAGGGAGAAGCTAAATTCGGTCCTCTCTTGTCAGTTACATGTGTCCTACACTAGTTGCTGTTGGATACCTCGTCCCTTGTGGGCACAGTTTAACCTGTTTGTAGGAGTAATATCCTCCACTTCCTCCTCACCGAAACCCGCCATGCCCACATGATATTGTGGTCACTGTACATCTTTTAACTGTGTCCATGTGATGCCACAGATGTTCGTTGTACACACTAAACCCTTTCTGCATTTCTTTCTCAGACTGACAGTAACTGGTGGAAAGGGACCTGCAGAGGGCGAACTGGCCTGATTCCTAGCAACTATGGTAAACCGTTACCATAGACTACTATTGTTACCAGGGGCGGATCCAGATTATTTTCAAGTGGGGGGGGGGGGAAACGACAGTTAAATATGGGGGGGCCACCAAAAAGTGACTATTCGATGTGAAAAATATTTGACATAACTAAGACCCAATGAAAATTGGGGGACACACACGGGGTGGCCAATCAGATCACAAGGGGGGCGGGTCCCTCGTGCAACCACAGAAGAACCCTGCCTGATTGTTACTGCTTATTGCCATGCAACAACAGTCACTGTTTTCGAGCGTTGTGTCCATTCCATAGCTGTGTTTATATTTACCCTGGGAATAAGCTGATTGTTTTCACTACTCATAGTGCATTTAGTGATTTATCTGTGTAAAGTATTTTTCTTATACTTTATCATGCAATGTATGGGTTCTTCATCTGTATCTGACCAATATTTGGACAGTTATTTTGTATTAGGAAACGTTAACATTAACTTTAGCACTATTTGATCAGTCAGCCTTTCTCCATTTGAAACTTAACTTATATTGACCCCGCAGTTGGTGGCCATTTTTTCCTGTAACTCCAGTGTTGGCAAAACGACTTCATTAGTTTTGTCATAGCTGAGTGGATATTCATGTAAACAAAAAAACACATGTAAGCACTGTCGGAATGAGAAAATAACACAGATGTCTGATTTACTTTGGAATATTTCGTTTTTTGAATTTCCAGTTGCTGAACAGGCGGAATCGATAGACAACCCAATGCACGAAGCTGCCAAACGAGGTAAACGGCCCGTCAAATACCTGTCATGATGAGATTCTGAGTTATTGTGATTCATCTACAATTTATTTTCTCTTTGAAAAAAAATGTTACCTGTCAGTAGCTAACTACCACTGCAATCTATTTTACGTAAGTCCTCTAACTCAGACTTAACGTTAAGTTGTGGAGTTTGGGGGAACCCTTCTCCAGATTTTCTAATATTGTGAAATTGGATAATGTCAAATTTTGGCCCAACCCTATTTTATGCTACCACATTCCACATCGGGCAACTTTGCAGATCCGTTGAACATGTGAGTCACTACAGTGATGAACCTTTAAGTAGTGAGAATTTTTAAAATGGGTTTTCCCCGTACACCGGAATTGCAGGGAATCTGAGCTGGCTCCGAGAGTGTCTGGATAATAAGGTGGCGATCAATGGTCTGGACAAGGCTGGAAACACTGCCCTCTACTGGGCATGTCATGGCGGTCACAAAGGTGAATCTTCATTTTTTTGTACTGCCGAAGTGGTAAAATCTTTTTTTTTTCTTTTTTCTCCCTCTGACTAAAAAATATTTGCAAGGTTAATTTTAATTGCCAGTGCGATTTACGGATTTACTTTACAGAACACTTGAACTAAATTGAGCTCATTATTTATATTGTTGGTAGTTTAAAAGAAAATACCAACTATGTAATAAGTGCCTTTCTCTACATCTCCCCCTTTTGAACAGACGTAGTGGACCTTTTGCTGGGACATGCCAATATTGAACTGAATCAACAAGTGGGTATTAATTTCATATCTACACATTCACTTCTTTGTTGCCCCGAGTGCGGAATTTTCATACTAAAATTAATCTGGCATCATAAACGATAAGAAACCCCAGCTGCAAATACCTTGGTTCCCCCCGCGAGGATAATCTCAGTGGACTGTGTTCCTGTCCATGCCGTGTATTGCCAAACGGCTGAGTTTTCCGTTAACGGTTTTGAGTGTGGAGGGCATTTTCATTCACATCCAGTGAAGTGGAATGTAGCGGCTGGGCCCGGCTCTCTCTCAGGGTCGTCCGAATCGCGACTGAAGTCCATTAAGACAACCAGGGAGTCCTCGCAGCACTGGAACCTGGGATCTTCTTACTGTCGGCGTACAGTCCCAGGTTACGGTTGATAAATTGTTGGTCGCCACTTCCTGTTTCTCACAGAACAAACTGGGAGACACGGCGTTGCACGCGGCAGCCTGGAAGGGGTACTCGGATATCGTGGAGCTGTTGCTAAAGAAAGGTGAGTGTGTCGCCCAGGAGATGTTACAGTAACCCACATCCCACTGTGCAGAGGTCACATTAGCACGCAAACAGTGTGAACTCGGCAACCACAGTGACTCGCAACTTTTTTTTCCTGTCCTGACGTCTCGTGTCCTAACTGTACAGATGCCAAGACGGACATTATGAACAACGAAAAGAAGCTTGCTTTGGAGATGGCCACCAACGCACAGTGTGCCTCCCTGCTGAAGAGGAAACTGAGGAGCAGTAAGTTCAACCGGCCGCCAGAGGGCAGCCTATCTCTTTCCTTTTATTGGACTCGAATGCGCTCGGCTAAATGTCTAATGATTTGCTGACGGAAAATTTCCGTCTGCGCTCATTTAGGTGAATAATCACATATTTTATCAATTATCCATGCAACTGATGTCTCATTCATGGTTATAAATGCAGAGTCAATTGCAAAAATAGTGCAAACGCAACTAATGGTAACGTCTTTCAATTGTAAAAACGTCCAACCTTGTCATAGGCTACTCAGTGTAAATAAGCAGATCACTTGTTTGCGAGGTAGTTCCGACACGCTAAATCTTGCTTAAATAACTTTCCTTTCGCTTAAAACAGATGTTACCCGAACACACAGCAACGCTGAAGAGTACCTTGACGATGAAGATTCTGACTGAACGCAAGCTTTTTTCCATATCACGCTTTTTCTCTCTGGGGCTTTAGGGGGTTTGATGGAAGAGGAGATAGCGGTATACATTCCAACATTTTTTTCTTAACCAATGCATTGGGGATATATATATATATATATATATATATATATAAATTCTTGCATTCGGTTGAATTTATTAATTGTGTATCTCTACACCCGCTAATTCAAAGTTTAAAACAAAGTAATTTGTGTAACTGTTACCTTCTAAAGAAGTTGTTTCTGTGAATTCAGCATGGCATGTCTTAAAGCACTGTCCTCATAATAGATTCCTTTTAATCTCAGATACTGCTCCATTCCTCTGTATATATCACAGAAAACCGTGCTGCTCTGGTAGTTTTAATTTGTGTAACGCTTCGTGTGTGTGTGTGAGGTATGTATTAAAATGTTTTTAATCGTCTAGACGATGCAGTGACTTTGAAAGTGTTTCCATATTTTGGCGTTTTGGCACCATACGGCTGTTAACCTGTGACAGCCTGTTTATGTTTTATTCTGGGCCCTTGCTTGACTGTTCTCTGGAAAACAGGCAATAAAAAAGTATCTTTTCCCCCTCATGTTAGTTCCACGAATCTGTCAGTTTCAAATGTTTAACAGGAGTGCCGATAATGTCTTTGGAAAAGGATAAGGATTTTATAGGTCTGTTATGCTGTAACAGATGTTTTATTTTCATTATAATCAATTGTTCATTTAAAATGTCTGTTTTTAAAAACTATAACTAGGACTATATTTCCATTTTAAAATCTGCTATTGGATAACCCAGTCGTGTGTTTATCAAATTCGACATCGTAAAGCGCATGGCATTTCAATTAACAATATCATGTAAAATTTGTAATTTTAAAATAATACTCAAAACTATTTATATATATATATAATATTATTAATTTGTGGTATTGCTCCTTCAGGGGTGTAAAAATATAAACTATATTATGGTTGAGATAGTTATTTCAAACAAGAGTTTACCCGTTATTGAAACCATACTGCTGCATATTGAGAATGGAATTTAATTAAACAAAATGATGTAAAATTTGTTTTAAAAGTTCTGGTAAAGTATATTTTTATAAAAAATATAAATATATTAAAATATTAAAGCATAAATGATTTTATTAAAATAAAAAGTCTCGGCTAGCTGCTTAAAGCTAAAAATATAATAAAACACGATGCTCAATCTAAATGCAAATCTTACCTAAATCATATCTCTCCTGTCCGACACTTATCTCTGAGGGCAATCGAAACATGTGACTCCTAGCCAGACGCAAGCCTGCGCTAAGAAAGGCCCTATTAACGCTTTATCAGTAGGATTACTCTCCGTGTTTTTTTTAATCACAGTGACGCTCGGACCAACGGGGCTGAAGCGCCGAAATCTTAGCTGCAGCGGAGAGTTAACTGCTAAAATAATTAATAACATCCCCGAGATTCCCGGCTAATTTCTGGTGGTGTCTTGTACCATATGTATTTGTAGACCCTGTATAATACAGCAAATGATAATAATAAACTTAATGTAACCTTCCTTTAGCTTTACTGCAGTGGTCTTTTTTGGTACCGTTTAAAATACTCAGTACACCTACGTGAAGTAAAGGTACCTTAATTGTTGTAATTAACACACAAACATGCTGAGTGTTTAATTTATCAATAAGTTCATCACACAGTTTCTCCTTTTCATCAACTTTCTTTCCTACGTCAGCCAGTGTTAAGCTGTTACAACATTGACTTCTTGTGTTTAAAGAGAACAGCCGCTGGTGCGCCGGCGAAGATTGTGAAACACTGCCGAGCTCTCTAAAGCGAGTAGACTGAGAGAGACAGGGAAACCGAGTTAGGTTGGGGTCCTGGAGGAAGACGTGGGTGGGACAGTGTAAAAGTATACGATTACCTACTCGTCTTCCTCTCTGAACGTGGGCTTATTTTTCTTTCATTTCAGTTATATGTGGCGGACGCAAGAGAACAGGCGAATTATGGCGCAGAGAATTTAATGAGCACGAACATATATATATACTCACTATATTGTCTCCGTCGTAAATGTGTATTTGAAAAGTGTAAAAAATAACATACTGAAACTACTAAATATAAAAAATTAAAGGTCTATTCACGATAAGAGCTAGAGAACGCAACATGGAACTGACACATTCACTCACGGGCCAATTAACTTCATGGCGATCTGCCAAAGTAAAAATATATCTTTTGTGATGACCCGAGTGATGACATTCCGTCACGCAGATACAAGCTGTTCCTCAGTTATTTAACTGATAATTCTGACAGGTATTTAAAAACAACAACGTGTCATCTGTATCGTGGCAGCTGTAGAACAAAACGAATTTAATTTACAGTCCTCGATAAGATTGCCATGTGCGGTAAATCGCAAGCAAACAAGTCTGCTTAGCCGCCTGGTTTGTTAATACAACGCCTGTTTAGTCAACCACTTACCCTTTTATTGCGTTCAGGATATTGTTGTAATTTAGAATCCCACAACAGGGTCACAGCAGTGAAGACCTGTCTCCCCCACGTGTGCAGCTCGTGCCCCAGTTGAGGAGAGCGCAGTGCAGGTGAAAGACAGGTGCTCCAGCGTGGGTTGAAGCCGGGAAGCTGGAGTTTCTCCCCGCATTCACCCTCTTTAACCTCACCAGTCTGGTTAGCGCAGAGCACAGAACGCAGAGTAAAGGTCCAGTGAAGGATATTATTACTTTATATTATTTATAATTATCACTTATAAAGGTCCAGTGAAGGGACGGAGCCTGTTCTAAGTCAGGTGGACCCTAACATGGGGGACGACTTCTCACCGTGGGCGCCCGTTCAAAGCTCTGAACCCGGTTCTTAATTCAGTGAGGGGCTTTGCTGAAAGTGAGCATTTTTCCAGTGAATACCCGTCTCTGTTCGGCTCACACAAATGTTGTACAAAATCATTTCGTAATTTTAACCATGTTTAATAAAATCCACGCCATTCTGGTGTGACCAATAGTCATCTTTATAGCCGGTCATCAAAGCTTTTTACGTCTGACTTTGGAATATTGGGAGTACAACACTTTTTAGCATTTTTTTTTTTTACAAAGTTTAATCAATGAATGAAGGATTATGACGTTTTTCACTAGAAGTTCTTCGCTGAAGTAAACCGGGGCTAGGGTCTTTGTTTTTATTGAAATTGATTTGCATTACTCTCTGGGAAACATACTCGTCTTACAAATTCTGCCAACCCTTAACATAGCTGCTTTTTCTTTCGCATGGAGTAACTGTAGCCCCCCCATATCCCCTGTTTTCAAAGAATTGTGTGGCTTTCTTCCCCGTCGATATTGAGCTCACTTTTAAGCCCTAGACCCCCTGACAGTGTGGTGTACCCACTTCCTCCCCTCCTGCGACCCCCACATGCTCAACACACGGCCCAACCCCGCCGAGCCCTGAGAAACCTCTGGCTCGGGCTTTCTGGGTGAGCGCGTCTCCAGGGAGCAAGTTCTCTAAAAAAAAACGCTTATCTCCGCAACGTTCTCGTCTTGGTTGATATGTCCATGTGCACAGTAAACCAACAGAGAGTCATCTCTCCTTTGTGGGGCCTACATTTCCCAAAACTATCCTAAGGGGAAACAACAACACCTTTATGATTTATTCCACCTTGGGGGGTAAAGTATGTTATGGACATTTAACACAAGACTTTAGTTCAAACGTTTATGTTATTTATATTACTACAAAAAAACATTTCAGGGATGAATTTTTCGGTGGCCCATAAAGAGTAGGTCAGTCTAAATAAACGATAGTTCAATCATAACATTGTTGTTCTCTAAACTCTACTGTGGACAGGTAAGCGAGAGAGAGGAGGAAAAAGGAATCTTACATTATAGATTTAATAATGTGGATTTCAGTCTGTGGCTGGGACTAAATCCAAACTTTGGCAATCCGGAAAATCACATGTAACAAAGTGGTGTTTTAAATCATTTGAATACAGTCATGTAAAGCACGATCAGTGAGTTGTCAACGTTTAGATTTTGTCTAACGCGTGGGTAGTGAGATTTAAGTGCTGTGTTGTGAAATCAGCTCTGTTCATGTCGTTAAAAACGTGCACGTTCAACTTGAGCTTTTAGTTAACATCAGCATGGCCGAGATGTTTTTTGTTATTTGATTATTTAAATAATGTGTAATGTTTACACAAACTCAAAGTATGCAAAAGCTTGCTTTTCAAGTTATACTATTTAATTTACTCTCAGATGTTTAATAATTCATCACTTTATTATTATTTTTGAAACCGTTCCTTTAGCGTGTGGAAGTCTCGGTATCGGAAAACACGTATTCACGTTTTGCATCTCACAGTTTGGTCCACGTTCATCGGGATCTTATTGGTCCAGCATTATCACCGGGCCAGTGGTGACGTTACTGCAGCCCAAAGCGTTCCGTTAGCACGTGGAAGTCTCGGTGTTGGACATGGTCCAGGACACCTGAGAAACGGGGCAACTGGGGCAGACCGAGGCTGCGTGCCTGCAGGTGCACCCGTTACACCAAGTCTGTGCCAAAACGTCGGCCTCCGTACTGGGGCACCTGCGCAAAGATGCTCACTCAGTGTCTGTCAGTCACTGCCATTGTCAGCATAAAAAAAGGTTTAATCCTGAAGAGTGTTCAAAAACCACGCTGACTGAGTTATTTTTCAGTAGATGGAAATTTTCATGCAATATTTTATTAATGCTGTGAGTTGGTAAAAACTTCATAAATAATGATAGGTTGATCATGGATCCCCAGTGAAGGCCTTAGAGGAAAGTGTGAATAATTTTAGTGCTGTATTTCATCTTCAAGTGTCATTTGCACAATGTTGCCTGTTTCTTCACTAAGAAGGGGCTGCCTTCTGAAGAGTCGAGATAGATTCTAAAGGGGAAGCTGATTCCACGGTTTGTTGGGCATACATTTTTAAAGGAACGAAAGATTCCAGTATTTTCTGTGTAAAGAATTATTTAATTTAAGCATTCAACACAGTCATGGCGAACACAAAGGGTGATTTCTTATATAAAAAAAAGTTTTTCTGCTGAAGGCCAGATAAGTCTGTCAGTGATTGGCTAGTTGGTGACATGACAAGGAGGGGGCCTGCTAAACAGTGCGGCTGGGGGTAGCCTTGAAATCACTCCTCCTCCCCTCACTCACTCAGCGACGACGACAGACTGCTCTGAAGACTGCGAGAACGGCGGGACCATGAGCCAGCTGACACAGGGGTGGACAGCGGGTGTGTGGACAGCGTGTGTGTGGACAGCGGGTAGGTCAGACCATTACATCACTCACCTGAGCGTAATACGGACCTGAGTTTCCCCCCCCCCCTTCTCTCTCTCTCTCGCTCTCTCTCTCTCTCTGCCTCTGTCTCTCGCTCTCTTCCGAAGTCCGAGGGGCGAGGAGGAAATCCAGTCGGCGACCGACTATTTTTAATCTTTCCTGAACTCATTGGGCTGAGTTTTGTATCACTCGTTAGCATTTTGTGATGGTATATGTAGTTTTTCATACTTTGTTCTGTTAAATTTGGATATTCATTATTCTCTGTTGAGGTAATATTACATTCAAGATCAGGCCTTGTACTGTTGTGAAACCATGGTGGATGTAACCAACCGTATATCATACTAGACATCAAATAATCTCCGTCAAATATTTAATTATCAGCAAAATAGTGAAAAGTGTGTTTTATTCGTTTTTTAAACCATAATTTTTATTATTATCATTATTGCCGTTGTTGTTGTTGCTGTTATTAGAATTATTTGATAAATTTGTATCTATTTTTAATGAACACGGTTTTAACAATTTAGAATTATCTTGTTGAATCTTAACGAATTACAAAGATTCAAAAATATTTATTTTTATTCCTATTTGACAGTTCATCTGAGGAAAATCCAATTTCATATAAAAAATATAATGTAATAATTTAATAATTAACATTTTCAGGAAATTTGAAATGTGAAGTACTATCCAATAACAGGAGGATAAAGTTTAACCTTTTTTTGTCTCACACAAATTGTTGAAACAAAATTAATGTTAAAAAAAATGTATATTATTAAAATGTAATACAAATTCGGTTCAACATCTGTTGCACTGTCGTCGCAATTATGAAATCCTAAAACCGCACAGGATGCTCAAATAGAATACATAAATTAAATACGTTGCATGTTTACGATGTATTTGTTTAGCTGATGCTCTTACTCAAAGTGACTACACAAAGTCGACCCAGTCAGATATAAAGATAAATGAAGTTAAAACACATTTAAAGAATCTCTGTCATTCTCTGTCACTAGGCTCAGAGGGAGTATGATTTGTCCAACAGACATACAAATATCTGCTCTTATATTTCAGTTCCGCTGTAAACCTGAACGTACTGTTAGAAGTTTAAAAGTGTAAATTGCCAGCATAAGTAGCAATTCAATTTTATCTATTAGCTTTATTCTTTATTCTTTATTTTTTATTTTATTTTTATTTTTTATTTTATTTTTAGCTTGAATCCCGGAGACCCGGACTGTCACAATGTCCTTGGTTCTGTTGGTGACTGCCTGGTCTCCCCTTCATCTATATACTGATATGGTCATAACAAATAATGAAAAATAAGAAATACACTTACTTGTCAGTGGTCAAGGACAAAACCCTAATTTACTTAAATTTTATCAGTAAAAAGAGCTAGTATGGCTCTCTTTTACGTATATTGAATCTGTCTCAACGGTATGTCTGTATTGTTGTAAAATCAAACTCACATAGCAATCAGAAAATTGCTCTGATTAAACAAAATTTGTCAAATGGCAGTTTTATTTTTAGACACACAAGAAAGGTTTATTGTCTTTTTAGCGACCAAAATTGAGTCGGATAACCATGGCACAGTGTCTGACAGAAACGCTCGTTCTAAAAGCAAGAGAATCTCACTTGACCAAGGTTTTATTTGGAGAACATAACTCTGTTGACTGTTGGGTTAATATTTTGGGGATAAATATATTTGCAACTGCGTTTTCATTATGTGAAAACCGTCAGTATGGATCACGCCTCTGGCAGAAATGATAGTCTGCACCAGGACAAGCAGAGAGAAACAGGAACGCAAACTGTCGGGATTTTAATAAAAGCCTTTATAGGAACAAAAATTCAGTGTTCGAAATTACCGGAATTTTTCTATTCGGATGTTTTTCTCCCCAACCACTCCTCTATAAATCCCTGTTGCTTTGGGCGCCTTGAGAGCAGAGTCTCGGATTCACATTGCCTTCACTGCGTTTATTACCACAGAAAGTCTAATCAAGAACATTCGCTTTGTGATACATGTATGTGTGGCCGTCACTCGGTTTTTAAAATTGTGTGATAATGGAAATCAGACGTGTTTATGTTAACTTTCTCTGTACAATAATCTCGAAATGTTGCGGTTGTCAAAATGTGTTCCTTATCTAAAATCCCTTCCCTGTCCCTTTCTGTCCCCCTTTAACTAGCGGTCATTCAATCCCTGCACGCACTGGTGATCCAGTACCCACCCGTGAATAGCACTGAAACCGTGGCCTGTGAGTGCAAGGATCAGAGCTGTACCGCCGTGTTCTGGTTCCGACTGGGCCGAAGTGGCCCGGGTGTGTTCCAGCCCCTCTTTTACTTCAACAACGCGGACCGGTCCGAATACATGAACGATACCTATCGAGACAGGTTCAAAGGCAACAGGAAGGACGGGCAGAAGACCACCTTCTTCTTGAGGATCGTGTCAGTGAAGGAGGAGGAGGACGCTGGGCTGTACTTCTGCCTGCTCCAGTACCAGAACCGCGTTGAGCCTGGGGGTCCTGGGATCGACCTGCGGCCAGGAGGTGGGACGGCTTCCTGCCTTATACCGTTCACTGCACTCATTTACTGCTGGGATGTCCCCTCACTGTGAACTGTAAAGCCAGCAAGAGAAACAGACAAATCACAATTACAGTAGCTAC
This sequence comes from Hiodon alosoides, assembly GCA_025775065.1. Lineage (NCBI taxonomy): Eukaryota > Metazoa > Chordata > Actinopteri > Hiodontiformes > Hiodontidae > Hiodon > Hiodon alosoides. The sequence goes on from JAOYSI010072387.1 coordinate 17,602, forward strand.
TAAGTTCTTGAAATAACCAGACCTCACCCCTCTCTCTTTCTCTCTCTCTCTCTCTCTCTCTCTCTCTCTCTCTCTCTTTCTTCATCTCACGAGTGAAGTTAATATTGCATGATTGTATGAAAGTGTCTGCTATATTGTCAATATTCCTTACACTAGATTTGGAGGGTGGGTGTCCTGTACATATCTGCAGAACAAATGAGGGCACCACTGTGTAGAAGGATTATCTGTGATTAATAAATGGCTTTTTACCCATCAATTCTTCCAAATAGTCACCTGTATGTGCCGGTTTCAGAACATGTTGAATGCGAAGCGTTTCTAAGTTTAAGGGTTTGTGCACAGATGGAAATACCTTCATTTACCTCTGGAGGGGTGGCATGTGCTCAGTGCCAGGTCTCTTCCCTCACATCTGTGTTGAATCAGCCTGTAAGAACCCCGATGATTTTAGTTTAGATTCAGTCTGACGGTCACTATTCCTTGTCCTGCCTCTTTCCCTCTCATCCTTCACCTCCTCTATTTCCTCCGGATTTCATCCAGAGAAAGCGCCCACTCTTCCAAGCCCAGTCAAACTCACCACCCAGCGAGCTAAGAAACCCTGCTACTGTCGCAATTGGGTCAAAGATACTCCACGGGGTATGTCAGAAAAACCTTACTTCTCTGTCTTGGGGAACAATCGACAAAGTGATGCTTATATGTTTTTTCTTGGTCAGATAGTTAGCTGAAATGGTTGGAAATGTAGGTAAAAGTGGACGGAGAAATTGATATGAATGTAACACACATATGTTACATTCTTGTTTTTGTCATCTATGAATAATATAATTGTTTTGTGCACACGTGTTACGCATGTTTTTGGTGCACATGTGAATAATATCATTGTTTTGTGAATAATATCATTGTTTTGTGCACACCTGTGTAACGTGTGTGTTTTGTGCACACGTGTGTTACGCGTGTGTTTTGTGCACATGTGAATATCATTGTTTTGTGCACACCTGTGTTACGCATGTGTTTTGTGCACACCTGTGTAATGCGTGTGTTTTGTGCACACGTGTGTTACGCGTGTGTTTTGTGCACACCTGTGTTACGCATGTGTTTTGTGCACACCTGTGTTACGCATGTGTTTTGTGCACACCTGTGTAACACGTGTGTTTTGTGCAGGTTGTAGCCGCCAGGTGCTATGGCCTCTGGCCGGAATCCTCTTCAGCCTGGCCATTCTGTTGATTGGTGTACTTTTCTACTTCAGCAGTGAGTATCATGTCTGATATGTTGTTCCGTGTCATGTCTCTTTAAACAATGATCCCACTTCAGCATATGCAAAATATTATCAAATCTGATTTTAATGCAATGGTGTCGTGCTTTGAAACTGAACTACGGCAGCACCGTAGCGTGATAAAACAGTGTGGCACTAGCATAAACTGTAACTATAATGTCTGTACACTCACTGTGAGTTTATCCAGAAAATCAGGAGATGGTATAGATAACATTATGGTAAATATTTTCTTGAAATGGTTGACCATGTTGTGAAATCTGTTGGGACTGTGTTTGTCTTTTTAGGACTTCCCAAGAAGTGTCAGCACAATTTTGTCAAGTAAGTAGCCTCACCTCTCTCCTACAAATGAGCAGGAGATGGAATCTTCCACCGTAGCGTCTTCATTGTAGAAGCTCAGATCTTGCCACCAGGCAATTGCAACAGACCGTCAATAAACATGTCACTGCACATCAGAATGTACAATGCATCAAAATGTACAATGCATCAAAATGTACAATGCATCAAAATGTACTATGCATCAAAATGTACTATGCGTAAAGCATGCCTCTCCATCCTCCTCTCAGGAAGAACCAGATGCGTTGAGGTCAGATTGCCTTGAGGAAAGGTGAGGGGCCCCTACTAACCTGCACACCTTACTGTAATTATCAAATGTTTCGCAAAATGTGTTGCAATTGCAGAGACACGTGTAAAGGCCAGCCTTTGAAAGAACCCCATAAAATCAGACGCATATTGTAAAGATTTCATGTAAGCCTGCAGAAATATATTTTATTAGATATATGTTTATATATTAGTTATTGTTTATGTTTCGTTCTATTGGACCACTGACGGCAGGAACGATGCATTTTTTTCCCCAGGGACGAAGAATTTGCACATTCAGAAGGAACTAATAACTCATGTATTGTTTTTATTATGCTTTGGTTACATGTCGTTGAAAATATATTTCAGATTATTCACATATTTTAAAATTTAATTTGTTTAAATTATGTACGGCGAAAATATTTAGGAAACTCAAAAAAGAGCGGTTTGGAAAACAGACAATTTTTACTGCGTTCTCTGGGATCATGGTGGAAGTTTCTCTGAAAGCCTGTCACATGGGTCGTAAAACGCTTGAGCGGACCGCGCGCTGTACGCACCACAATACAATAAATTAATTCATATCTTGAACACAAAACAAGTGCTTGTGAGACAACAACACATGTATATATTCTGTTTTAAAATGCTGTGACTTAGGAGGGGGTCTAGTTCTCCGATGTTTAGGGCGATGACAGAACGCACCTCTAAGTTTTTTTTCATTCGCACTCTGGTGTACCGGGGAAACAGGTTATGTGATGTTTCTATAATTAATGTGTAACATTCGTGGTGTATGATGTTATCGGATATCTTTTCATTTGCAACTGGAAGAAATGCATAGATATATCTACTCTTTATTTTGGAACAAATATTTACACATGCTTCCAAAGGCGTATTTTAAAAGCAGTCACTTCCAGGACTTGTGTATCTAGAACTGTTTTTCACTGTCTCACTGAACTTAACCAAAATGATTTGGTTTAACCCTTAAACAGTAGACACTTTCAATAACTGATTTTTGTACATTTCATTGAAGGTTCCTCTGTATGGATTAATTTTACATTACAGTCTGAATTTTGCATTGCGTGAACAATATGCTGAAATCCTTTTATTGTCTGAGTCATATTTTTTTTTTGTTTCCTCTGAATAAAAATGGAACTGTGATGAAACCTCCGTACTTCATCAGAAATCCTGAAGACTGTTATAATTGCGAATGAACTGGCTCAGTTTGTGAGGGTACGCAGGCACCCAGGGGATGATGGAGGTGTGAAATATCCCATTAAAGATACACATGAAGCAGGGTGAACAATGTAAATACGAGGAGCAGCCCGCTGAATCGGCACTGCAGGCTGGGGCATGCTGGGTACCGGTTTGTCAGGCAGGAGGGGATGCGATGTGATGTCCTGTGTGTGTGTCAGTCAAGATCTGTTCTTCATCACTGTCTCTGTCTGTCGTTCCCTCCCCCCCCCCCGCCATCTCTCGCACTTCCTGTCTTTCGACTTCCTGCTCATCTGCTGAAGTAATGATTTATCTGTACATCTGCGCAATTTGCCGATTTTGTATGCACATGTAATTGTAAACAGAGAACTGCCCCCCCCATTAAAAGTTTACCCTCTCTTTTGTAAGGAGGCCGTGACGTCATCGATGGAGTTTTATCTTTTGTAATTTAACTTCAGTAACTTTAGTTGCTTAGCTGACGCTTGCATCCAAACAAAGAGATCCACACGGCTTGTCATTTACTTTTACAACTGGATATTTACTTAACGATTCAGCTTGCTGAGGTTGCTGGGTACCTTGCTCAAATGTACAGCAGGTGGGGTGGGGTGGGGCGTCACTTTAACCACCAGCATTTTTCTTATAGCATCTTAGCATCTTAGCATGAAATTCACAAACCATTTTCACAGTATTAGAATGCATTATTAATACATCCATTCGCAGGAGCTCAAAATAAAAATTAAAAACATAAATTTTTCATTAAAAAAATGCTAATAAATGCTAATAAAACATGTTCCTGTGTATGTGTGAGAGAGAGAGAGAGAATTAGGGAGGTGCACGATGCTATCTGTACGTTGCTCAAGTAAACGTAAACTCGACCAAGAGCTTCTCGATAAGACTCTAAAACAAAGAGACCACAAGGAGACCACAGGCCCACCACAGCCTTG
>JAOYSI010072388.1:0-21593 GCA_025775065.1 Hiodon alosoides
CCCCCCCCCCCCCCCCCCCCCCCCCCCCCCCCCCCCCCCCCCCCCCCCCCCCCCCCCCCCCCCCCCCCCCCACGGCTCGTTTGCAGCACACGAGCAGGATGAGGTGCGTGCCGGTATGGTGACACCCGCTTCAGACAATGGATTTCCGTTTTGTGTCCATCCAGGCATTAAAGTCCATCACATAAATAGGGCAATGTCGGGTTATAAATGTGTTGTGGGTCTGAGTAGGAAGGGCAGCAGTTGACAGTTATCATATTCTTAAACAGTAATGCCGAAAGAAATGACTAGCCCTTCATAATAAAGCAACATAAAGTTCAATTCACCCTTTTTTTAGTTTAGAAAGACAGATTGTGAGACAATGTCGAAGGGCTCTAGGAAAATATTGTGTAAATAATAGAATAAACGCATATACATGAAACATAAGCTGGTGGATCAATGCTTCATAGATGGAAGGTTACAGACAAGCAAATATTAAAAGAATATTGCCATCCTCCTCCAATGTACCTCTTTAACCCGGCTATTTGTAACGAAGGATTATGTCTGCGTCAAACTTGACGAGTGTATTATTGATATTTTGTGTTAATGGTGCGTGTATTGTGTATATTTAACTGAATATTATCTCTTATCACGATGCTTCGACATATACGAAATACTGGCTTTCTTGCCCGAGTGCTCAGATTCTGTACTTGTATCCTGAGCACTTGGATGGAGACAGGAGCAATTCCGCCTTGGACGTCAGTAACGGATGGTTATCACTTGCTTTCTGTGCCACCTGGGGACTGTTTTCCATCAAACAATCACAGCGGTCCAGGATATTTGCATATGCAAGGGGTGCTTAAATGACTACCTGCAAAGACGCAACATTAAAAGACTGGAGGAAAATGCTGTTCAGATCTTCCGTGAATCATTAGCAGTTGACATTTACATATAAACACATCAGTTCACTGGCATGGAGTTATTGTTAATTTCAAAACGCTGGATGCAGGATATTTGTAGTGGGAGTATAATCTGTGCTCTTGTTAATTGGTCCTTTTTTGGTTTTAAAGAGACTGCTAGATGCAATGTGTCACATACAGATTTAAACACTGCAGTCTTTCACAAAGTGACTCATTTAGCAGCCAATAAATAATTTGATTCTGCCCTTTGGAGAGGAAAAAAAAAGCTTCTTGTTCATTTAAGAAATATTATTTCCGGTTGTTGTCGCGTATGAACTGTTCCCTAGAGAAGGCCTGCAACTGCCGCTGTTTAACGTATGGGAGCTTTCACTGCCTATTTATGTGTTTTTATTTTTAATACCAGAGTTGCGTCGCTCTAATTGAGCGAGTGCTCCTCACCGTGGGATGCCTTCCTTTGACAACAGAGTTAATTTTCACAGGCAGAGGCAGAGAAACTAGCAAGGAAGAGGCTCCAATTAGGGAGACGTGCTTACAAAGATCAGACCGGCGGGGTCGATCACCGAAAGATCCCCTCCCTACAGGGCTTGTTTATGGAAGAGTCATTAAACTACTGTAATGACTCATTTTTGCATTTTGTCGGTGGAAAATTGTTTGGCGGTACAAAGCACCAGAGACCACCTAAGGTTTTAATTTTAAAAAGTGATGAAAACTAACTACAGCAATGCAGAAAGCAATTCATGATTGTAATAGGTAATTCAGAAGCGCAAAATTATTTAGATACAGCAACAATTTTCAAATCACTTGAGACAAGTGCATTTGCATAATTAAATACGATTAACAAAAAGGTAATATACTCTGTCATTCCTTATTGTTGCAGACACTTAGATCCTGTCTCTCTGGGGAAACCCTTTTTAAGATCCATGTTAAGCTGGATTTTGAAATCTTTCATTAGATATGAAATCTGGCTCTGTCACTGCACCTCGCAGTTATTAAAACACACAACTTTCAACTCTCTACATCCTTGAGATGTGAAAGGAATTAATCAAAGGCCTCCTGAGTGGCTCAGTCAGTAAAGGCGCTCACCCGAGTGCAGGCTGAGCCCTATGAGCTTGATTTCTCAGGTTCGAATCGAGATAATGTAATTTACAGATTGTGACTGGGAGAGAATTGGCAGTGCTTTTCTCTGCTCATCGCTAATCAAAATCTCCTGCGCTCCGGGGGGACATGCCTTGGCACTGAACCTCTTGTGTGTGCTGTGTAGCCTGTAGAGTGTAAAAGTCACGGGTGGCAAGATTTGTAGTGTACAGCCAAGATACATTTTCTGCTTGACGGACAACTTGAGTGAGACATGGCTACCAGAGAAGGTAGTTGTGTTCAATGAATATGTTGACGTTATCTGCCATGAAATTAGAAAGAAATAAAAAATAATGGGTACCAAGTCGGAAAAATCCTCTAGAAGGAATGAAATCGCATAGGTTTGGCCTGTAATCTTAGTAACTGTCTAAGTAACAGAAAATGAAGCACTAGTTAAAGTAAACCACAAATAATGTTTTTTGTAAGAATTAAGAATTCTGTTGTTACTTTCGATTGTACTCAAAATAGAAAGAAAAAAAATAATACAGGAAAAATGGAAGGTTCCACTGAACAAAAGAAGAAGAAAAAAACTATGAAAGAGCTGGATTTTTCCTACAGGCTTTTAAATAATTTATTTTTTATTTTAATTACTCAGGTTACTAACCACATTTAGCTTTTGCATTAGTTTGCATTAGATACATGTTATTACAATATTTTTGGTTATTTTCATTGGATTCAGCACCCTGGACAGCAGCAACTTGGGCCGCTACATTTTCTGTGCCCACAGACCGCTGGACAGCACCCAAGGAGGCTGAACAGAAACCAATTGCAATATTTGGCTGCAAGGGGGAATGCAGGGATAGAACTGCCGAGGAGACAGAGTCAGTGGTGAACCCAGGCATGAAACACCTATGCACCTGTTGGCTGATAATCCTGCTATTTTATTTTCAGAATCAGGAGAGAGAAACTGGGAGGACCGGGTGTCAAGACTCATACGTTTGCCCTGGTGGCCTGCCTGAGAGTAATTAGTTCCCTTGCCTTTACCTACATAGCCCCGTTTTTTCCCTTTTTTTACAGGGCTTTTGTTCTTGGTCCCATTTTTTTGCAAGTTTTTCTTCTTTTCCGCAAAGGCCTTCCTTGCAGGGCAGTGTGGGTTTGTGTTCCGTGGGGAAAATCCCACAGTGTTTAACTTCACGCATGGGGAATTTTTCCGCCCTATTTTATGTATTTCTTTATTTATTACACCATGCTGGCAATCCTGCCACACCCGGAACAACGCCACATAAGGAACAAATTTACTGTAGCCGGACTCCTGTGGGACCATGGGCTCTATAAGGAACATCTCCCAGAATTAGCTCCAATTAGCTCAGAGGAGGAGGATAACTCCTATATATCTGTCATATGCTTAGGATAGCTGGTAGTGTAGTGGTTAAGGTGGCTTATAACCATTAAGGTTGCTGGTTCAAGTCTCACCCCTGTTGTATGCTTGAGCAAGGTACTGAAACTGAATTACTTCAATAAAAATCCACCTGAAATTGGATAATGGGGTCTGCTGAGCAAATAAACTGTAATCTATTTTTAAATATTGTGTGAGTTCCTCTCTCCCACTGGATTGTTTGCCCAGAACCCATACACTAAGTGGCATTTCATGCGCTTTGGCAAACCTTTTTAATAAAAAATAAACCAGTACAACAACAAAATCCTCAAAACTGCACACAGGGTTCCCCTGATTAGCCCCTTGGTGCAAAGCCCCCGAGGATGACCATCTCCTGGAGGCAGATCCCCACTGTGAGGGTTGCATCTGAAATAGTGTATTTCCTTCAACCCTTGATAAGACCAAGTTCAAAGTCAGTGTTTGAAGGTGGTCACCAGACACCCTCTAAAACCTGTTGGCCTGAGAGAACTGGTGTTCTTCTCCTCAACGATTCAATTCGCTTTGAGTGCTTAACTGCATGTGTGTGTGTGTGTCTGTGTGTGGCCCTCACTCAAACCCTCCCTCGCAGTAATCTTCTCTTCTGCACCACAGTGCCGCGGTGACTAGGGTCAGCACTGGGGCTGGTGTAATTCTAAAAGGAAATTATCTTTCATGATACTTGAGAGGGAGGGAGAGTGAGAACCGAGTAAGGAAGGGAGATGAAAATGACTGCCCTTCTTTGCAACTCTTGAACAGTTTAATGGCAGTGGACGCGAGATAGGAGAGAATACTTATCTAGGCCCTATTACCGTGCAATTTGATGTGCGTGTTTTTCCTTTATGTATTGTTGTTGTACATATTTTCTTGAAGAGTGGGCAGATGCTCCTTAACGGAAAGGTAATCCTAAAGAGATGTGTTGAGGAAGACAAGGAGCTGGACAAGACAACCAGACTTCTGGTCAAAGACAACCAGCTGCCCCAAGATTCCCATCAGCAGGTCATTCAAAGTCCAACCACGGGCCTGGGTTGCACTGATTTTTGACACACTGGATCGTCGACAGCTTTACGGTTCATGAATATTTCAGGTGAGGGCGCTCACCTTTTGCCATCCAGATTCCTGTTGGAAGGTAAATCGTCTCGGAACCTCAAAGGAAATCTTAGATCAAGCGCAGTTCTATTCAGCTACATGAAATTTGGTGTTTCCACCTTTTGTGACAAAATCTGATATAGGAAATGTACTAAACAAAAACTGCAAAGTATCTCAAATCAAATTATGAGGAGAGAAGCATTTTGCCAAATGAAATGTGTGTGGTGTTGATGTAAATATGTCAATTGATTTATGTAAATACTTTTTATTAGTCATTGTGAAAAGTGTTACAGCTGGCAGGATGCATCATTAAATGGATCTGTGTTTGTGTGAAAATAAGCACCATAGAGACTTTATTTTAAACATAATAAATAATGAAAAAAGTAGTTGTCTTTGAAAAAACTGACTCTATTTGACATAGTTTGTTTTATACTGCAGTTTGACATGTATGTGAAATAATGTAAAATGTAAAACTCAATGTTCATTTCCCAATGTGGGCCACAGGGAAGATGATACTGTAAGCATCTTTATGGTCAAATAAATCAAGTATACCAGGACTGTGGTTCTGCAACCGACAGCTCAGCTAAATTCAGGTTAATCAGGAGACTAAAAAGGATTCTCACAAATTTACCACCGTTTGTGTGTGAAGTGGACCGGTTGCAAGTGTATTGTTTTTAAATTTGTCAGTGATGAAGGCAGTCTCTAATAGAATGTTGAGCATCAGATGCCTGCCTGCCTGAGGTGATAAAACCCAGCCTGGCAGGAGGGCACCGTCCAACAACTGCACTGTCAGTAATTAATTATGTACTAAAATATATCATGTATAGGTTATGACTCCATAAATTAAATGATGCCCATTTTGGTCCCAAAGTGGTCTGTGGCATTATGACTAAATGTGATATGTAATATAATCTAGTATTTAAGACAAGACTTGACTTCCTTGGAGAAATTAGTGATGATAGAAAGATGATGCATAGGTTGCTCTGTAATTCCATATTATTTATATTTGCGATGGCTCCTATTGCTGTTCCACTGAAAGGCACTTAACCTGGGCAGCATATATAGCTTACATCTGACGCTTGAACTGTTTACAAATGTGTATGTAACCTCTGGTAAAAAGGCCACCACTGTACACTGCCACCAAATCCCTTCACACAGATGTCGTCACTCAGCAGTCAGCCATAGGCTGCAGTGTGCCTGGTCCCTCCATCCACATGGAGCGCAGCAGGCGCTTTGTTCCGTAAGCAGAATGAGTGAGAACAGATGAGTGAGAACAGATCTCAGCTCTTGAGGTGGCGGTCGTTCACATCTCAAACTAACTAACCGGAGCCAATTGTATCACCTCACAAAATGCAATTTCAAAAGAGTTTTTTTATTTACTTATTTTTATTTAAAAAAACCTTTTTACTACATGATTCATTCTTCCACGTGTTGAACAAATTCTCATATCTGAGCTGCCTGACTGGATGTTTCCGCAGGCTGTTGTCAGTTTGGAAAAGCGTAGACACTTCATGTCTCATACCATCTATTCACGGTGCCACTGTGCTCAGATTCACATTTAGGCCATGAAAATATCTATGTGCAGAACATTTTACAGAGGTGGGTTACACGGCTGCTGCTTTCAGATTATTTTAGGTTTTACATTGGTTTAGAGGATTTGATTGACATGGAGGCTGTCGACAGAACCAGAATTTATGACAGGAATCTTGATGGCTGTTGTACTCTAGACCCCTCATAGATTTCTATACACTGGATCACCCTTTTTGTGTGGGGGCCCAGCGAGGTATGAGGTGTTCTTAACTAATGAGCTGCTTTTGCACGAAGACCCACAAAGCCACTCCACTGCCTCAGCTCATGTCCTGGGCTCATGTCCAAGTCTACTGCTCCCCCATCTCTTCAAGATTGGGGGGTGGGTGTTGTACTATGAGTGGCCTCAAGGCCTGTCAAAGTCCTCCAAAGAGCTACTCTGATTGTGGACCATGGCGGCTCTGCTCCAGGTGATGATGGTAGCTACAGGCACACAGATCAGCCTCTAAACCCCCCTGTCACAGTCAGCAAATTTGACCCTAACAATCTGAATCAGAGGATTCAGGTTAGACCCATAAAAGGACCTCAAACCATAGCAATCTTCAAAGAGAAAACTGGTTTGCTTTGCTTCTGTACATGCATGATTTCTGCAGTTTCTTAAAAGGTGATGCACCGTCTTAACATGCTATATTTCTGTGTCTGCTATCATGACTAAGATCTGTCTTCTTAACAGATCATACTATTATTATTATTGATTAGACCCGTATTTGTGTGTGAAAGAATCAGAATCAAATTGGATGTATTGATTGTGTGGCCGTTTCAGCTTCAGTGTGCAGTTCAATTTTAAATTTCAGGCCTAAACACAACTAGAGTAAATGTTCAATACAAACAAATGTACAATCTGTAAATAGAAATTGGTTGTGTATTATTAAGAAATAAATCCTCCCCAATAATATAGCATGTGGAGATGCAATGCTGCCAATCAAGAAGATAAAAATCCTGACGTTAATACAAGATACTGAAATTATTATTTTAATCTCAGTGTTGAATTCAGTTTTTTCTGTTTTGATGCAATTAATCCAGTTTAAACAGGAAAATAATGGTTACACCACATTCTCTGTCCTGTCCTAATTAAGAAAGTTTGTCCAGAAACTTGTTTAGTCGTAGTCTAAATCCCCAAAAATTATAAATTAGAATATCCAATATGAATCTACTTTACCACAGTGGCTGACTTTAGAGTTTATTTCCCAAGGTAACACTTCTGTACCCCAGGGGGGTTGGAGTATAGAAACTTAATGTATACATGTTCATGCTTTGTGTATTTTTTTTTTAACCAGATGCATGGACAAGTACAGAAACTACATACATAACATTAGTGATGGGCAGATTCGAAACAAACAAATCTTCTTGAACAAATCTTTTTGAAAGAATCTTTTAACTAAACGAGATAAACCAAATCACTTTGGTGAAAGATTTATTCCTCCGACTCCCTCCATAGTATCTACTATGCTTACATCTAATAGTACATCTACAATGCAGCAGTCCGCTCCCTCTTCTCGCTTACCAAATGATTGAGTGATATGTGGGGTAGCCAATAAAGTTAATTTCTACTGAATTTGAGTGGTGCGTGTGAAGACTACACAGACGAATAGGCACAAAGTGCACGCCTTACACGAGTGTTTGAACCAGTGAACCTATACACCCCAAATGAATGATTCACTGAACAAGATTCAGATTTGAAAGGGTCAAAAGATTTGGAGATTCAAAGATTTGTTCAGTTAATTCTTTCTCTGAATCTGAATCTCTTTCAGCTCGCAATCATATTCTTCGAGATATCAAAGTTTTTTCTTTTGTTTGTGACTTCTCCAACCAAAATTGAGATATTAAATATTAACTACGGGAAGTGAAGCACTCACGTGTGTTGTATAACCATATCTTGGTAGTAGTATTTGCTTCACAAAATAGCGTTGTCAGGAAGAACAATAATTAATACTTTTGTCCGGTGCGAAGCGTGGCCATGTAGCTGCAATCAGTGATTCACAGTAAATTAGTTCTTCATAACTTATTTTTATATTTAAGTTTACTGTTTTGGATGAGTGATTTTTTGTTGTGATTTTTTTGTTCACTGAAAAGTGAAAAGTGAACACTGAAAGTTTTTAAAAAGATCACTCATTATTTGAGACTTGTAGGACAATTTGTATTCACTGTATGGTGCAAAAGGGCAATGGTGGCCAAGCATTGTTTTAATATTCATTAACACTTATCACTTATTCTACATAATATTTATTCAGAACCAAGTGATTTATGAGGGTAGGAATCAAATAGTACCAACATTTCTGCTTTGCTACCTTGCATTCACTGATAATTCAATAATTAAATTTAATTGATTGTCAAGGTAACACAGACATAGATAATCTGATTTGGTAAACATATCTTTATGTCTTAAAGCAGCAATAAAAATGGTGAGCAGCCAAGATGGAAAATACATCTAACAAAAGTTAAGGTAGTATGGTACTCAGGGACCGGTGCCTTAGGTTGTTAACTTCTGAGTTTTTTTTCTTTTACCACCCAGATGCCTAAATTGCTAATGGTTGCTTTAAAATAATATATTGTAGCGTTTAGCTACTTCTCAGCGTAGTTTTAAGCATGAAACAGACACCGATTTCTCAGGAAAGAATGCTCTTTATTTCGCGCATGCGCTTACGACCGTCTTGAAAAAGACAGAGCTGGCAGCGGAAAGAACTGAACTGACATGCAGAAGACACAGAGAGCCCTTACCTGCACAGATAAACCCGTTCGCGGTGAGGGCAATGAACCTTAACGTTACAAACATGATGTTAACTAAACAACACTTATTCCTTGAACATTAAACACAACTGGCACATAGAACACATTATTTACACGGTGGAAACGGTCGGAAGCTAGGTTACCCGGCAGCCCCCACAAGGGTGGCTACAGTCCATAGCAACGGGGAGACGCACTTCGCCATCCCCGTTACAATATTCTGTAAAGGGTTAACCAGGACTAGCTTTGGTGAGATGCACATCTAAAATGAACCACCCAATTTCAGAAATTACTTCAGTAATAATATTACACATAAACACAATGTATTGTTAAGAGAACAAATAATGTATTATTCATAAGAAAATTGTTTTAAGTGAAGCAAAAGATTGTATTCACTTAAATAAGAGAAACCTTATTCTAATGCTCACAAAAAAGTTGTAACATAAAAACATATTTTCAACCCCCCCCCCCTTTCGTTGGATAAATATAACCTTTTGTGGCTTATAATGTTCAAATAATAATCATGTGGAAGGCAAGAAGTGTGACTGAGCCCTACAAATACTGACAGAAATGAGTTAAACCAGATGATTTATTTTCACCAGCGTTGCTATAGGAGTAATTAGTGCTTCGCAGCCCGAAGTTAATCTTTCATGACTCAAAAACCATAGAAGCCACAAACAATTTTAACTCCACAAACTGGCTCAAATGCACCAAACCAGTTGCAGCACTGCACCTCCATAGAACCTCAAGGTCTGACATTCATAGCACAGTATATACCAACCTGCTAGGTAAATAGAGCGTTACGTCACTGATTTCAGAACTTCTCTAGACAGGGTTTCCTTTTTTCTAAAACGTTTATTTTTCGCTAAAGTTGCTTGCCATGTCTGTGTGGGAGTGAAAGAAGGAGTGATCTTTCACTGCTTGCCTACTGGAGATACACCCTATGTGACCCAATGCCTACAGGGTATCAAATAAAAATGTACTTAGATGAAAATATGGTTTAACACGTTAACAAACGCCATACAGGTCCAAATAAAATTGACAGCGTGGAATTAAATTAGGCTACTCGCGGCTGTTTTCTGGGAGTTTCACTCCAGTGTCTATTTTGTCGCGATAATAAGGGATTTCAAGTCTGTATTTGCCCATTTCTGACAAGATGATCACTGCTTATATAGGCTACTAAGCACGTGCGTTGGCTAATGATATTCAATATATAAAACAGCTTGTCCGCATTTATTCAGAAAGGTTTGACTGAAAATGGATGGTTTGTCCCAGTAAAACATCAAGATTGAATGCAAATATAGGAAAAAGTTCTGCATGTGTAAATGCAGCGATTTTCATTTAAAAAAGGCTCAAGATAATGCCTTTTAAACTGGGGTAGCTAATATTTATGTCTTGCGTAGCCAAAAGTATTAGTCCTAAGCCTTTGTATGGACCCAGATACAATTATTATAAAATTGCACACAAGTTGAAGTTTTTCAGAGACTAAAAATATGGGTCACCTCTTTCATTTAACAAAGAACCCTCTATCAAACAAACACATATCTACACACAATTAAACGTATAGGGTGATTGTAATAACATAGAGGTTTCAAATAATTCCAAAAAGCAGGAGTATATTTATTTTCAGAATACATCAGTAGGCGTCCTATTCCTGCAAGAAACCTGTAGTCTTGCACTCTTCATAGCCAATTATATAATCAAAACAAACCCAGGGTCCCCCAGGGCAAAATTCTCCTTTAAACTGTACCGTTTTCATGAAAGTACATTCAGATTTTTATTCTGGAATAACAGCATGCTTCATTATGATGTTATCCAGAATGGGTTTACCCAAAACATGAAATTAAGCATTTCAAAGGTTACAATATGTCCAATACATTTGGAAATTTTAAGTTCCTAACTGTCTAAGTAACCCACTCCATATTTGTGTTAGCTATGTACGGCACCCCTGCAGCACCCTATATCCTTAATTTGCGTTGTCTGTGAAGCCGAGATTGGGGTTCAACAACCTTGCCCCAGTCAACCAGGTGCCACTACCTGGCAGATTTCAAGCCAAAGAGGTTTTAATGGCGCACCCAATCATTTTACATCTTAAATTCAATAACTGACTGAATAATGATAGGACTCTATAAATAATGAGTTTCTGTTATGTTTATAAGTGTTAGTTTTTGTGTTATAAACATGGGATGACAAACTCTGGCATAGCCCTTTAATGTCCTCACAGAAAATGAAAGGCTCAACAGAAAGCTCCACAAGTAGAGGAGGGGACAGACTTGGCAGGGGTTCCTAGCTTTGTTCTGTAAACTCATCCTGAAATCAGTCAGGTGACTTGTGGAAGGGCAGACAATGACCCACATAAATAATCTTACCACATTTTTTTGGTAATTGAATGATTGAATTCATTAAATTAATCAACAAATAAATTTATTTGTATTTAATTTTTTTTTCGTTTAAAATATTTCTCTGAAAATGCCAAACTAAACAACGCTTGAGAGGTGCATTGAGTTTACATACAAGTCTTCATGTTTTATTTATTTTTTATGCGCACGGCCATGGGCACGGGTTAATTCATTCAAAATGACGTTACTAGCATGTAGAATATGATTTGTTTTTATTTTTATGAAAGCTCAAAGACTAGCATTAAGAAGCTGTCAGAAAAGTTTTTACAGTGCTTAATTCGCATTGTGTTTATACATAATCCCTTTCACGTAATTTTTACAAAGATATGGCTTTGTGAAAGGCAATACCCTCGAGGCACGAAATTCACTGAAACAGCAGTAATAACAGAATTAACGGTGACGTCTTTACCCCTCAGGCAGTGTTTAGTAGTAAACTTAATGGACTTCGAGGAGTTGGGGGTCATTCACTTTTCGTTACCTAGCACTCTGTGTTCACTACATGAAACAGCACAAGGCCTGTTCATGCCCCTCAAGAGAAAGATGCAAGACGTTCATCCACAACAAAACATTTTCACTCAGATATCTTAAACAGATGTGTATACAGGGGGAATTGATAAGATCCATAATTAATGAGTGACAAAGCTGAAAATATGTGGTGCCGTGCAGCCTGTGTCCTCTGACAGGACATTTTAACAGAAAGCTCCTTCAAGACACCAGCTCTCTTTTATGCAAAACAGCAGCAAGCCCCCCAGGCAGGCTTCCCTTTCGTTATTGCTCCCATCAGATCTCATGGTGATTGTGGCAGTGCAGAAGTGTTTATTATGCGGTACGACTGGGGATATGTTCATGGAGAGTGCAAAAGCAATCGCCGCAATCTGTAAAGTATCGCACTTCAAATTACTAAACAGGAAAGGATACTGAGGAGGGGACTGAGTGGAATTTTTTTTTCCAGTGTCACCTAGATGTAGCTACCTAAACTGCAACACTGATATGTTTCCAAGCGACTAACTCAGCATCTCATAGCAGCTTGGTATCCCCAAAAGAGGAGGAAAAGAGAGGAGATTGACTGCATGCGTTCTAGTGCTGGCACCCTAAGTGTCCCCCGATGGATAGGTGGAAGATCGCTTGTGGACCGTGTTCGAGTGATGTTAGCTGTTTTTTAATTTCCCATTAGACACACGCGAGAGATCAGTCTCCGCACTTGCATCCAGGTAACCCATTAATTAGCTTTGATGCCTGTGTAGCAGCAAGCAGAGGCCATTTGCCAAGCATTCCATTGTTTAGCATTTTTATGCATAAATAGGAATTTACAGAAGAACAGATGGTAACATTAGGGAACCAATAATGTTGACAGGCAGTATGTGTGTATGTGTGTGCGCGTTTTGTACGCGCATGCCAGAAAGGTGCTTGCGGTGACAGGAAAAAGACAGGCCACCGAAGTAGAAAAGGATAACAGCATTTCCATGAATTGCTAGGTGTCATTGTCATGGTGTTTTCCCAACTAATCTGCTCAAATTTTATTGAACAACGACAAATGCATGGTAGTCTTACTGCAATTATTATCTCACTGTTCTCAACCCTGGAATTCCCTTGAAAAGATTCGGGAACAAAGTGGAGAGTTTAAAGTGGATGTTAAATTATACACTCAAACACAAAATCACAAAATGAGCAACATTGCAGAAACATCAAGCAGGTTGAAAAACCTACAATGTAATGACAACTACAGCGCTAATAAAGGGTTACCATGTTTGCTTGTCCCATCAGTAATTCTATCTCAGAAATAATTTTTGTCGTCTCTCTACATTCAAATATTGTGCATCGGCCTGAAGATGCTATCTCTACTTCAGTCTTCATTTTCCCATTCCAATTCTGAGGACTTTCTTGGCAGATGAGGTGTTAAGCACCAGTTTTCTCTTTGTGTGGATCTGCGTAAATTTTCACTGTGAGAGGGAGAGAGAGAGAGAGAAAGAGATGGAGACAGAAAAATTGGCCTTGGAAACTCATTACATCTATGACCTAAGCTGAATTGTTTTTAAGTGAACCAGTCTCTTCAGTTGCTTTAATCAGACAGGGGGTCAGAGGGGAGGACTGCCCCCATAGCCTTCCAATGTAAAAATGAAAACAGAAAAAAAAAAAAAACACTCACATCTCTGCAGGGTTGGAGACAGTGTCATTATAGAAAATATTGACTTTTCTTTGCAAAGGTATGATCAATGGCTGGAACAATAATGACATTTTTTTTTGTTGTTTTGACCAGTTCAAAGTGAAGTGAAGGAAGGGGGGAATCGAGCATGGCCAAGAGCAATGGCCAAGAGCAATGGCCAAAATGCCTTCATTAAACACCATTAGTCTTGGCAAAAAGCTGCTCTCACCTGTCTGTTTCAGTGCCTCCGTACATTCTACAATCTTCCATAAGAAAGAGAAAATGTAGCCACTGAAGACAGTGAAAGTATAATTGATCATGGAAAGCTTCAATACAACTCCAGATTCTGCTGCATAGATTGGATCACTAAACACAGACTACACAAGCTCCCCTCACCTTTAATTAGCTTTGAGTCCAAATAAAAATAATTGAAAAAGTGAAAAAAGTGAAAAACTTCTAGCTATGTTTTCATGAAACACTTCACATTTTAATTGGTTGTTCAAAATAGTGAAATGAACAGAAAGAATCCCTCGCAGAAGGACACTCCTAGTGTTTTAATGAAATTCTCATAGTGAATAAAACGCAATCTCTGACATGTCTAAATTTAGACGTAGTACCCTACAACATTTCTTTTTGGATCCCATTGTCCCAATGAGTAATTCCCAAAATTCTAATTCAAAGCTTACTGTCGAGATTGCACAACTTTGCTTGTCCAATGACCAAGCTCTGTTGTTTAAAATGATCCACTTTAAAGAACATGCCTTTATGTTCATTGTGACTTCAGCATTTCATTTTCTGTTTTCTTGAGCTAAAGTTTAGGGACATCATAACTAGCCATCAATATCAACTCACGGTCTTAACTAGCCATTACAAATAACCACAATTACCGAACGTTCTTACTGGCATTCATCTCAACTAGCAGTAACATTAAATTAAGTTAACGCTAACTTCAAAGTTAACTTTACGTTACCTTGTGTCGGCTCCGCTCTGTAGACTGGATGCTTTCGGTTTAGATGCTGCGTCATTGAGGATGTGCTGTTGTGTTAAGCTAGCTCGATTTTACAATGGATACACCGTACAATGTGTTTGAATTTTTTTGTAGTTTAAAATGGTCCCAAATTTTGGACATTTTCTGTGGTTTCCTCTTGCCTGTCTCTTCCCTTTGCTCCATCTCGTCACCTGAATGCTGAAGACAGTGCATCAGTAATAACCATCCGTGTGAAACACGATGAACCTTGACATAACGCTAGTGATACTATTTAAACAAAGTTTCGATGCAAAGATTTTGCCTCAATTGCTTTTTTGTAATCAAATTATTCGAGTTACTCGATTAATCGTTTCAGCCCTAGTTCATTGGTGATTGAGTCAGAGTACCAGTACAGAGTGAGCCCCTGCTGCGAAAACTGCTGTGGCCTTTTTGAGAGCATCGTGTCAGACCTGGGTTTGTCCAGCTCCTTGCTCTCCTGGCCAAAAGGGAGCCTCGATCAGAGATTAAGGCCCTGCAGTTTGAGGGGCTTTGCTTTGTACATGTGAGACTTCAGCAAAGTCAGAATAAGTGGAAAAGTTTACCTTGGCTGAAATACCATGACAGACTGTCAGTGCCAGAGACGCGACTCGACAGCATATGGACCATCGCTGTCGTCACTACAACGCCTTTCCCCTCCAATATCTTTAGAATGCGAGTGCTCTTCCAGAATCCTCCCCTGCACCCTCTGGGAGCCTTCTCCGCTCCTTTTCAAATCTTTGAAAAGAGCAGACCTGTCTTTTTTTATTAAAATTCTGCCGCTTAAGGTGTATAAAAAAACAACCTAAATATTTCCTAAGATGTTTTAAAACATTGATATTTCTTTCCATTTTTCTGTTCCTATCACCAGATATATTCGTTTTTCAATTATGATGACACCACACTTCGATGTTTCACTGTCATCAAAACAGTAATGGATTTTTACTTTTTTTTTGCCACATGGGAGGTGCTGTTCTCATGGTGCAGTTTTTTAATTAGGTAACAGTGACGTGAATCTTGTGAAAGCAGGGAATGGAGACTCTTGTTAATTCCTTTGCTGTCCGCTTGCATTTTTGTCCCCATTAATCTGACAGTAAGCGCGCTCTGTTGTCTTCCAGGGCTGACAGGAAAGATTGTACACACCGTCCGTGGCATTTGTGCGACAGTGAGAAATGGCTGTGATGTTTCCTATGCCACGTTGGGGGGTGGGGGGCACACCCCTTTGAATACCAACAATGCACTCGTCTAGTCTTTATCTTCTCCTCCAAAAGTTATTCAGATTGTTTTACCTGATTGCAGGGTCAAAATGACTTTGGTTTTACTTCAGCTAACTGTTTGTTGCATCTGAGGGGTTTGTGTGTATGTTTTTTGGTCTATGGGGGCTTCCCATCCTATTATAAACACTATAGAGAGAATATAAACAACACAAATATATTTTTCTGTAACTGAGTTTCATGATTATTGAGAAATACACAGCGATGCTACCCAGCAACCCTGCCTTCCCCGATTGTACACAGACACAATAATAAAATAATGGACTTTATTTATAAAGCACAGTTCTACACTAAGAACTGAACCTAAACATTCTGTACACAAAAGCAACAATATCAAATCAATAAATAAAAACTAGTAGAGAAACAGAGAGATTGGTGTTTTTAAAGCACAGTAAATTGTGAGTAATTCTGCACCTTGAATGTGACGTTGATTTTAGGCGATGCTGAATTGTGAAGTCCCTTGACTCTCAGATTTATGCAAAGTACACCCACAGAATGCATTACTGGACTAGGAAAAAATTGCTTCATTGTAATTAATGACATGCCACACATTTAATTGGCCTATAATAAGTTGCATACAATGTTTAATTATGTAGAGAAATTTGATTACATCATTCACAGTGGATTGCGTTGTTCTATAAAAAAAAATATACACACACATGCATAGCCCCCCACCCCCCAGAAATGAACCCTTTGACAATATGTTCAGTGATGATAATGATGGAAAGAAACGACCCCTTAATTATTGAATACATTTAATAATGAATTATAATAGTGTAAGGGAGAAAAATAAATGACTTCAACGTTATCAATGAACATAAGTAAAGATTATGAAGATATAGAGCATCAGCATTAGCTTGTGACATTGTAATGCTGCGCAGACTCCCAAGATAGATGCAAATACCTGGATTAAAATTAAATAAAAACCTTTTATGACTCCTTGTACAGAATTTTTATTGTCTCGTAATGCCCCCAATCTGAAAAACCCCCAGTCTGGAGTGCCTTCTCGACCCCATAATCACAACCCAAAGGACGAGCCGTGGGGTGGGGCAGTCCTATCTCCTACTTCTGGAAGACCTGTAGATAATCTGTGAGCAGAGGGCTTCATGGAGGGGCAGCGGCGTCTCCCGCCTCTTCTAATCCACTTCAGCATCAAACAGAATCCATCTCTCATTGGCATCCGTTTGACAGAGGGCAAAAATATCAGCCAGATACCTGCCCCGATCGATACCTTCGACCTTCTCCCCAACGGCAGGGCTTATTCATCAACTTCTCGGTTGTTTTCTTACCCCCCGTCGTCCCTGGCTCTCTCCCCAGGGGAGCTGACTCGCGTGGAGAGTGGCCATCGTTCCGCAGCTGCCAGTGCCAGCCTGCCCTACTGCCCCCGTCTCTCAGCAGCCCGGACATTTCATTTAAAAGTTGTCAGGGAGACGTGAGCGGTCGGGGAGACACAAAACGAGTCTGTCGGACAAGTTGGCCGTGGCTTTGATGGCTACCCTTTATATGACAAATGCACCCCCCCACCCCCAACCAGAAGACAGAACAATTTGGCCGGTCAGGAGTGGCGATTCTCTTCTCTTATCTTTGTTAAAGGGTGCAAGGACAATGCAAGCAACCTTGGAGAGAGGATCCTTACCCAAGCTTTCAACCTTTCGGAATTGCCAAGCACAGCTGTCCGAGGTGCTCTCGCAAACTATAGCCGTGACATTGCTTCAGCCAAAATGGAAGGCCTTGCTTCTGGCTCGCTCTTTATTTTTTGAGGGAGACTGACAGGGAGGTAAATGTTAAACGCAGAGCCAGAGCCAGGGGCCTCCTGCTGCATTCAACCAGGGCCAGCTGTTATTAGGGACACAGATATGCATGCTATAGGCAGTGATAGACTTCAGGGTGAACGCATGTGGAGGCCGTAGGCTCACTTTCTCTCACAGGTGGACGCTGTCTACTTACTTACTTACATAAATATCTCATTTCTATTTATCCTATAACCCCCAAAAAGATTTCTAACCTTTACCTTTCTGTTGTCCCTCACAACTCTTGTTAATTCTGACCTGGATCATATTTACTTAACAAGACAATCACTGAGGAACAGTTTCCATTGCTTTGTTGACCAATATTTTCACAACGCTTTCTGAAAGCTGTATTGCATGAAGCTAAAGTAAGGGTAATATCCGTGAGCCTTGTTCGCACTTGGGACCACGTGGCCACATTGGAATGGGTGAGTTCCTGTTTTTTGTTTTTATCTTTGAAGTACCATATTTCCAAAAAGCGAACAGGGTTCACACAATCCATTTTAGATAAGTAACAAAGCCACTTTTTTTTCCTGTCTTTGTTTATAGAAAGTATTAGCTAGAAAAACACCCTTGGGAAAGTAATCTCATTTGGTTTACATTGGCCATTAATAATAAAAATAAAATAGGTAAGTTTGGCCTATCAGTGGGGTAGAGTTCAGGTTAATCACTGCTAACTGTGAAAGATGGCTCAGTGTTAAGATATTCTGTGTCGGAGTACCTGCTGTGCCACAGGCCTCATTGCTGCA
The DNA here is from genome assembly GCA_025775065.1 of Hiodon alosoides. Classification (NCBI taxonomy): domain Eukaryota; kingdom Metazoa; phylum Chordata; class Actinopteri; order Hiodontiformes; family Hiodontidae; genus Hiodon; species Hiodon alosoides. Next base: position 18,137 of record JAOYSI010072388.1, read on the forward strand.
GCTAACGTTAGCATTGACCTTAGGCGCCATTTCATCTTTGGTCGCAGGCTCTCGTTGAATTTTTAAATAGATACAATTGCTCGGCAGTTTGCGAATATCTCAATTTTAGCCAAGATATTGCTTTTTATTCTCATTCCTGACAATATCATGAATTTGACCCTGTCAAATTCCAATGTTTGACCCATACCCTCATATTTTGATTGATCACTGTGCTTGTGTTAAATCTTTTCAGCTTGTTTGATTAATTTGGTTTAAATAATTCAATTTTGCCCAAGAAATAATCCACCTGAAAATTATACTGTATGTTGAGTGTAAGTTACTTGGTGTGAGCCCCCCGGGGTACAAGGGATTCAGGGACTACTGCTTTAGCACTTGCTGACAGAAAAAAGTCAGAGAGAGGAATGGACAGGGGAAATAAAATTGAAAGGCAATGTTGCAGCGCTGGTGAATGGGGTGTAATGATTGCACTCCAAAGAAAGTGTGAAATTCAGAGCAGCAGACGCCCTGAATGGTTGGGCATAGATGAGCCTGATTCAAAGATAACGCGAGTGTAGCCCCCATACCCCCCCCCCCCCCCAGACCATCCGTCACAGCCTGGCTGGACATTTATGGACCAGTAGAAACTGATGTGTCTTCTTAGTTGTGCTGACGGTGTGCACGAATGCTGGGCGGACTCTGAAGGTCGAGTGCTGTCTTCTGCTGACGATGCATTAACCCCCTTAATGGCCGGTCTACGGTCCCCATCTGTGCATCCATCCTCTGTAATGTTTTTCTTCTTCTCAAGTTTCTGTGAATTCCGTGGCTGCATTCTCCATTACATTTGCTGCACGGTTCATGTAATGACCGCTTGGTCTCTAGCAATGATGGTTTTTGACCAGTTTATCGTTTTTCCTTTGCACTGTGACCAGTGGGTGACCTGCATTATCTCGTTCCTACTTGAAAATAACTTCTGTCGTACTTGAGGAATGATGTTTTTGACACCGGTGCAGGCAAGGGATGAGGAATTTAATAAAGGGTGGGACTGGCATGTTGTGTCCTTGAGCAGGGTTCGAGAACAGGGGAATTTCTTTTCCCATTTTTATTTTCAAAGGTCCAAATGGCAGTAATTGCTGCTGTCTTCTGTTGCAAGGACCTGAGGGTGAAGCTGATGATAAATACGCAACTTGGTTAACAGGCGCATCTCGAACTCCTGTCCTCTCCTTAAGCTAGATGTACAAAACTGAACCATGGGCAGGGAAGGAATGCTACAAATGAAGAAAAGAGGATGAAGACACTGTCTTCGGCACAGTTATTTGCACATGTTTGTGCTACCAAACCTGGGTTTTTTATGCCCAGAAGCCAATATGCCTCTCTATCCCATCATCACACTGTCCCTCCCTCTACATGTCTCTCCTGTGGTGTATAATCCACTGAGGCCCTTGGGATCGATATCATGTGATAAACTGAAAGGGAAACAAGCTGACTGGATAATGACTTTCGAGCCTCCGCCCCGTCCTCAGCTACAGATGTGTGTCACCTGTTAATGCTGTGGTTATTTTATGTTGTGACGGTAAGAACTTAATTACAATTCTAGGTAATAGCAAGGGGTGAGTTTTGTCTTTATCGTATCTGACATCCAAGGAGGACTCTGCGACTTACTAAGAACAATTATTTAATTAAAGACAAATCTGAAATGGACCACAATTTCCAAATGTCTCAGAGTCACAGACACAGGCTACAGTGATATGTTATCTAATTAATTCAATAAATACGGCTCTCTAAAACCCAAGGTATGGTGTTAAATAATTGGGCCAATAACTTTTGCTGAAGTTCCTATTTTCCCGTTAATTTATATGCTAAGTGTGTCCCATAGGGCCTTCTTTGCCTCTTTAATTTAAGTGATCCTTTTTAATCATTTTTCTTTTATCTTAGAGAAGTTATTTGAATGCCTCTACATCTTATTTCATTCTTAGCCAGAGTGTGTGGGACATTAATTATTCAATAGAAACAGTGCTGTGAAATATGTTAATATTGATTATACATTCATTGCACCTAAGAAGATTATATTTTAATATCTGAGTATGAATGAGAAGCAATACAAAGTGATTTGAAAAAAAAAAAAAACACAAAACTTGTTACCATTGTGCTAAGAATTTGGGCTTGCATTCATAAGGCAGGGTACAGCTTGAACCTGCTAACGCGCCCTATCACGAGACCAGTGGCGGGGGTCGGAGATTGAGAAGGAGTGGGACAGCCACCTTTATTTAATAGGTCAAGCCCAGCAGCCATTGTTTTCTCAAAAACAATGCGTCCACGATTTAACATGGAGGGGGAGAAAGGGCTACTCCCACCTGAGCCACGCAATAAGCAGGCTTTTGTCTCTCAGCACTAAATGACAAGACTAAGACAGTGATGGCGCATGTGCGTGGGAGTCAGCAAATCTGTTTTTTCCCACCAGTTTTTATCTGTCACCTGCAGGCCCTCGTGGACGGCAATGTTAGGACGAGAGAGACGGAAAACACAGAGCAGGCAGCTACTGCAGGCCTCCGCCAACCAGAATGGGAGTTATCCGTTTATTCCGTTCCATTTCATTTATTTATCATAACATATGCTTGCCCGGCAGCGATCAATCCGGGCTCATGAATTTACAATCCCTACTTGAGTTTGCGTTGCCTTCGACTCTCCTTCTGCAGGAGTTGGCACCCTGTGCCTCAGCCCAGAGCCATGCAGTACAGGAACAGGGGACAGGAGAGCAGCAAGTTAATCAACATGTGCATCTGGAATGGCGGAGATGTATTCTCCTAAAGCCTTTTTATGGCTGTTTATTGTCCCCCCCTCCTTCTTGTTAGCCTCTTTTCATCTCTTGAAGAAACCACTCGTGTGATTCACGACGAAGACTCAGAAGGATTTCTGCCACGTTTGACGGAGAGGCACTTCACGTGTTGCAGCTGTGGGCCGACCCTTCAGACACCAATGGCTTTATTAGCTCAAATGTGATTGCAGATTTAGTTTTTTGTTTTCTTGAAACAAAAAACCCTCCCCGCTGTGTTGCTGTTTCGTTCTCTTCATTTTGCATTATATCTTCTTCTCCCTCAGTTAGGGCTCCCTCAGTTTCAGTTCTCTTTCATAAAGTGCCAAAGGCTTTTCCCTGGTGGGGTGGTCGACGGATGTAAGGCACCGAGGAGCAGGACAAGAAGGAGGTAGATGTTTTGTTTATTTTTTTGGTGGAGATGCTGTGTTCTACCCAGGAACTGTTTGACATTGACCATAACTACATGATACAGCGGGTGAAATAAGTATTGTACACGTCACCATTTTTCTCAGTAAATATATTTCCAAAGGTGCTATTGACATGAAATTTTCGCAAGATGTTGGTAACAACCCAAGTAATCCATACATACAAGAAACCAAAACAAATGAGCTCAGCAAATTAAGTTATGTGTAATAATGTGAAATGACACAGGGAAAAAGTATTGAA
>JAOYSI010072389.1:0-21591 GCA_025775065.1 Hiodon alosoides
ACTTTTGTCCATAGAGTGTGAGAGCGTGCGTGCGAGAGTGAGTGCGTGTATATATATATATATATATATATATATATATATATATATAGTGCCTTGCATTCGCTCCACTTGGACGTTTCCATATTTTGTAGGGGATTTTATTGGGATTTTTACCATTTACAACAGTATACCACTTTGAAGATACAACATATTTTTATTGAGAAACAAAAATTAATTACACGGAAAAAACAGACATTTGTTGGTTACATATGTATTCTCCCCTCTGAGTCAATACTTGGTAGAACCATCTTTGGCTGCAATTACAACTGTAAGATTCTTGGGAAGTCTCTACCAGCTTTGTACATCTGGATCCTGCCATTTTTGACCATTCTTCTAGGTCAAATTGCTCAAGCTCTGTCAGGTTGGATGGGGACAGTTGGTGAACATTCTTTTCACAGATTCTCAATCAGACTGAAGCCTGTGCTTTGGCTGGGCTATTCTAAGACATTCAGGTTCTTGTTTTTAAACCACTCAAATATAGCATTTGTTGTGGCTGTGGCATTATCGTGCTGGAAGGTGAACCTCTGCCCCAGTCTCAGGTGTCTTGAAGACTGAAACAGGTTTTCCTCTAGAATTGCCCAGTATTTGGCTCCATCCATCTTGCTCTCAGTCCTGACCAGTTTTCCAGTCCCTGCCGCTGAAAAGCATCCCCTCAGGATGATGCTACCACCACCATTCTTCACCGTGGGGATAGTATTCTCAGGGTAATGAGCAGTGTTGGTTTTGCACCACACAGACCAAAAACTCTATTTGGTCTCATCAGACCAGAGAACCCTTTTTATTATGTTTGCTGTGACTCCTACATGCCTATTGGCAAACTCCAAATGGGATTTTCTATGGGTTTCGTTCAGCAATTCTTCTTGTCATGCGTCTATGACGCCCAGCTTTGTTGAGTGCCTGGACTCTAGTTGTCCCATTTCTCCCACCTCAGCTGCAGATCTCTCAAGCTCCTTCAGAGTTACTATTGGCCTGCCGGTTGCTTCTCTGACTAATGCCTTCCTTATCCGGTCACTGAGTTTTGGTGGACAGCCTTCTCTAGACAGAGGCGCGGTTGTGGCATATTCTATTCATTTTTTAATAATGGATTTAACGTTGCTCCACAGGATTTTCTTAATTTAGAGGACTTTTTTTATAACCCATCCCTGATTGGTGCTTCTCCAGAACTTTCTCCCAGAACTTCATGATGCTGTTTGTTTGGGTATGCTCTCTAAGAAACTCTGGGGCCTTCCAGAAACAGGTGTGTTTATTTTGAGATCATGTGACACTTTAATTGCACATAGGTAGACTCCAGTTTTACTAAATATATGACTTCTGAAGGCAATTGGTTGCACCTATTTTGTTTTAGCAACGGGGGTGAACACTTATGTAACCTACAAACGTCTGTTTTTTCTGTCAATTAACTTTTGTGTAACATTAAAACATATTTTGTACTTTCAAAGTGTTAGGTATGTTGTGTAAAACAAATTATAAAAATCGAATTGGATTCCAAGAAACTTCCAAGGAGGGTGACTACTTATGCACACTATCGGCTCAGCTGACCTCTTCTTCCTGGTTTTTTAGTTGCTCCATAAGCCTCTTAAACTTATCCTCCTTTTCTTTTGCCTCAGCCAACGTTGCCTCATTCTGCTCATCATAGGCCATGGCCACAACCGCCAGAATCAAGTTGATGAGATAGAAGGAGCCCAAGAATATGACAACCACAAAAAAGATCATGTAGGTCTTCCCTGCTGCACGTAGTGTCTGAACAAACATACAAGGAAAAGAGCACAAAAAATGTTTTAGTAAGTTATGCTTATTATATTTTTAAAGGTTTGATTGATTGATTGCTCTGATTCATTTCTGAGTAAGTACCAGCTGGAAAAGATTCTCCCAGTAGTCCTGTGTCATGAGGCGGAAGAGGGACAGGAAGGCCCACCCGAAAGAGTCATAGCTGGTGTAGCCATAGTTGGGGTTCCTTCCAGCCTTCATGCATGTGTATCCTTCTGGGCACTTTCTATCAACACAGAGAGTGAAGGCTCACAGTAGAATGGCAACCCATCCAGCCAATTTCCCCACCCTCCCAAAGACATATAGCAAAGGAAAGATGTAACATTTTGTATTGAATTTCTGAAAAAAAGAAATATTTTGACCAAAGTTTCATTTTTTGATCAGTAAGACATTTATAGTACACTCGACAGGGTCTTTACTAGAGACCCACTCTTATTGATTTTAGGAGCATGTACTTGATACCATCCATCCATTTTCGAAACCACTTATCCTGTTGAAGATGCCAGGATCCAATCACAGCAGGCATAGGGCGCAAGGCAGGGATACACCCAGGATGGGATGGGATGCCAGGCCCCACACACACACACACACACACACACACGGGGAGAACTTGCGAACTCCAAACAGACAGGCACCCCGAGCCAGGACTCGAACCCGGGACCCCTGGCACTGTAAGGCAGCAGTGCTAACCACCATGCCACCCCTACTTGATACCATTGAAAACCAATAAAAACTTACCCAGCATCAGAACTGTTTCCACAAAGAAGAGCATCCAGACTGCCATCCAGAAAATAGGTGTTTTCTATAAAATTTAAAAAAAGAAATTTCTGAATTAAATGTGTTCATTAATTTTCATATCAAGATGTGTGCCAAAGGTTTTCTGAAGTAGCAGAAGTTACCTTCATTGTTGATGTACTCATCAAAGTCAAAGGTACTATTAGCAGTGGTGTTGAAGGCCATGGTGGAGTCTAGGCCTTCTACCAAGCTGTCATTAGTGAAAATGGGCCAGAGAACACACTTCTGTCGCAGGTTGCCCATAAAGAGCTGCAGGCCAACAAGGGCAAAGACAGCAAGGGCAAACACAGTCAGGATCATCACATCCACCATCTTCTTCACTGACTGGATCAGGGCTCCCACAATGGTTTTCAAACCTGGCCACCACAAAGAAAATAGATTGCCAGTAAAAACCAGTTGACTGATATTTAACTATGATAAACTACAACAGTTAATCATATTAAATATATACTACCCTGGAACAGAGCTATCTCAGAAACCTAATGAATTTCTGCCCCTTTAAATAAAGACTAATTTTCACTTTTAATGACCATATCCTTTTTTGCCATTGAAGTGCTTCTTCTACAAATTTGATGTACCCAGAAAGGCCATGAGGCTTCAATAGGTGGTGTGGTAAATTTCACTTTATCAAAATAACATACCGGGAATTACTGTGATTGTTTTAAGAGCTCGGAGCACACGGAACGTCCTTAAGGCCGACACGTTGCCCAGATCAACGAACTCAGTTATATACCTAAGGACAAAATAAAAACCAGCATTATCAGTCTTTGAATTGACTTGGGTGAATCATAATTTTTTCAGATTGTTTAATACTTCTTTTTTCTGTTTTTCCATGCAACTCATTACACCAAAAAGTGTTAAAAATATAATAGTTTGGCAAAAGAGTGCAACAGTTAATTATATGTATCAATGGCAATGAGGTGTTAAATATTTATAGGAAATAGGAAGATAAAAAAGCCAAAATTAACAAAGATGATGGACACACTCTAGGAATTGGGTTACAGTATACAGTTAACAATTATTCATACATTAACAGTTAAAATACTTTATATTTAAATAGACATTTTAAAAACGAAATCCCTTTTACTCTAAATTATAGATTTTACCCAATAGTCTACATTATATAGAACTATTACCTTATTCATGTCTTAGTTTTTTGAAGTGTGTAATATGCTATGTGTGGTACAGCAAACAGGGAACAATAAAACAAGCTTTTAATATAATATGACACCTGGTTTACTGGAGTGGTTCTTATAAACATTTTAAATAAAGTGCATACATCTTAATGTTTTACTTGACACCACGAAGTTCCATTTATTTATTTATTTCAAAAGTAGTCAGTCAGTTAAATTAGTTTAAAAACCATTTAAGTATTTTTGAACTTACATGCTAGAGCCTTTGAAGAACTTTTTCTTTTAGAGTAGTACTCAAGTCATTGGATTTAATTTGTGTTTTTAATGTAAAGATAAATTGGTAGTAGTTTCTGAAAATAGAAATACTTTTTATGTTGATTTCAACACAACGTCTGCAACTAAGGTCATTTAAGTTCTCTAATCAAAATTAAACCCTAGGTTAAATACTAATAAAATATACAGTTGGTAATGCAAAAATGCACAAAATGTTTTCAATAAAACTGAAAGATTTTTTGGTTCTACTTTGAGAAACTTGTTTTTGACATGTGGTTGAAAATTGTTTAATTAGATTTAAACCAAATCTAATTAACTTTATATTAATTTAAATAGCTTTAAACTAAGTTATTTAAACTAACTAAATAAAGAAGAAACTCCTAGTACTGAAACAAGATGTAAATTGTAACGTTGTTCAAGTACAATTTTGAACTGCTATTTTGTAATGGCAAGGCATAAACTGTAATTGAATCGGACCAATCGCATCTCCTAACTACTAGAATTCAAACCCCAGGTCCTTAAGGGCTTTATCCTTTTATGACTTTATAGAAATATTTTTTTCAGAAAATAAATCTCCTGACCTGGTGTTCCAGGTTAAAATCAGTTTTCAATTGGCAAAAGCTAAAACCTTCAGGTGTGTGGTTCTCTAGGATCAGGGTTGGCAAACCCCTGCTATAGCTGATATATATGATGACTTTACTTCAGCTTATTTGAATGAAGTCCTCTGCTTCAATACTCACGCCATGCTGATCACCATGAAATCCAGCCAGTTCCATGGATCGCGAAGGAATGTAAAATTTCCAATGCAGAAGCCTCTCGACAACACTTTGATTGTTGCCTCAAAGGTATAAATACCAGTAAAAACATACCTGCCAAACAAAATAAGTTTTGACCTCATTTCAATCTTTTTCTGAGAGACAACAGGACAAGAGTTTAAGAGTTCCTCAAGCTTAAATTCTGGTCATCTGTAAGGACCAGCTAACAGAAGAGAAGAAATTTAAACTTACTCAACAGTTTTACTCCACGCAGGCGGGTTGCTCATCGTCATGAATACACAGTTTGCGAGAATGGTTAGCATGATGAACATGCTAAATAATTTGACAAAGAGTTAAGGGAAACATTCCAATGGTATGCGACATCCTCGTGGCATACCATACTGCTTTTCAATAATTCTCAACACCTTGTTCATAAATTATCCCTGCAGCAGTTTGGTGCATAAAAAATATCCTTAATTACACAGTAGAACAGAATGTCACATGTTTAACAATAAATCAAGATCTGGACATATTCAGACAAATTAGTAATTCTTTAAGGAAATTCACACAAATTCAAACCAAATATTAAGACCTTAATTTAAAGGATATGAATGTATGAGAATTTTGATTGCTCCTGTCCTAATAATATTGAAAGGGCTCAGAATGTAGCAAGCAGGTTCAGCGTTAAACCTAAATATTGTATTACCTTTGCTGATGACAATAAAGGTCTGTAAAATGAAAGAATGTCACCACATTAGCACTGGTAAGATTAAACATCATATGGAATTGGATGCACACTAACAATTATGGTTCTAACATGAGTTCATAGACGTTAATCCAGTTTGCGCTGGTAAGAAATGGTGTTTCTCAAAGATAAAACTCAACTGGTATGATATACAAGTGGTTCCCTGATTATATTGGCTTTGATTCTGCCTACCTCTTGTTTATATAGGTTTAATTAAGCTCTAGCTAGTCTCAGTTAGAAATTGCTAGGCAACTGAATTAACTCAATAACTAATTCATCAAAATTAAATTAGTACTAAAATTAATTTTAATTTCTCAGGAGGCAAAAATTACAGAAATAAATTTGCAGTATTATTCTTCTTAAGCAATTAAAGCAATTAAAGCACTCCATACTAACTGAGACTGAGATTCAATTGGCCACTATATTTAACGTAATAAACGAAGAGGTACAACGCGTTAAAGGGCTTATCTACTAATAAGAAAGGACAATACCTGATGTCACATCAAAATAATGTCCTCATTAGCTAGAGAAGGGGTCAGCAACACTATTCTTGGAGTGCAATGAACTTACGGTTTTTCAATGTCTCTCTAAACCATCCATACCACGACATTGGCAGTAATTGGAGTTAAATGCAGTTAAACATTAAAAATTGTAAAAATGTGGGCAAGTTCCCGTTTATGATAAAAATTGGATTACAACCGCACTTAAAATATAAAATGAAATACATATATACTTGATTAATGTGTTAAAATTTATATTTACACATTGAACATTATCATACTATTTATTATACTATTAATGTTTAATTTATAGTTTAAGTAGTTAGTATGCATGATAGAGAATATAGCCTGGATCAAAATCTTAATCTGCATTGTTAAATTGCACCCAAATGCAAAGTATCCTCTATCGCGCATTCAGAATTCAATTTCTGCCTAAACCTGTTCTATAGAAAATTATTTTTATGAAGCAATGAGAATGAGTGAGTTACAGCATACTGAGGGTTGTATGCCTTTCACTCATTAGAACACACATCCTGGACTGACTTTCTGTGATTTGAAGAAGGGATCCAGGTCCTCAAGGGGCACGTTTAACAACTCAGGCGGTGGTTCTCCATAGATCATGGGAAGTGTCTTTCCAGCCTCAACGTCACTGGTCGGGACGAGCAGTTCATCCTCGGGCTCATTTTCATCTTTTCTCCTCTTCTTTTCTTCGATATTCCTCTCAATTTCAGCCAGCGATTCAGGGGTGAAGCGACGGAGCGCAAAGGGGCCTGTGCAAGGGAGTAGGCGTGCCATCTTCGCATTGCGAAGAGGAACCACCACGCCAAGGCCTGAACCACAACCTGCAGAGGAAAAATGAAATATGTGGTGTAATGAGTATCTGAGCACAGGGGATCCAGTGATAGAGAACCAGGCAGCAGCCATATACAGGGGGTCAGAAAAGTGGGTATACATTTGCATGCCTTGAATCTATTAGAGTGTTGTTTTCGTTAATGATGAATTAGTGGTAAGCCGAGTAAGGACCAACTGAAGTGGAGAATTCTGAGACATTACTAGAAATTGGACTACAACATTTGAGAGCTGCACGGTCATCCTTTTGATCCAACTTGCACATCTTTTAGATATAGCCTTACATTATTCCTTCATCCAAATATGAACTTCTCCAAATATTACACATTGTATGACAAAGGAAAGGCTGAAAATGCATTCCTCAAAGATTTTTTGATTAGCAACCTCACTGAAGATTGTTTTTCTTTCTTTTAATAATTATATTGTTTTCATTTAAAAATTGTACATTTTTTTAAAGTGAGTGAAGGGAAATCTGTATGCTGGCAACAAGTGATCAATTGTCAGATGTCAGCATAAGCATAATAACTAATTACATGGGACTCAAGCAGCTAATCTGGGGGAAACCTATTGTGATTGCCAAAGTTTATTCTTCTTATTTTTCTTCCACAAAATTTTCAAAGCTGGCAATAACTTCTACGCCCATTAATTAATTTTTCTGGAAATTGGCATGGTTGTAGAGGGCCTTGTTTCACAGCCTTATAGGGAATATGGTGCCCACTAACCCTATTGTGGCACATTCAAATTTAGGTAGGATCAATAAAAGTCCAATATGTTTTATTTTTTGATATACCTTTAAAAATATTCTCAGTCCAGCTGACACCAAATTTGTTCCTGGCAAAATTAGGTCAATTCCATTATGACTTACCAGTTCAAAAATGTATTGAAATATACAAATTCAAACCTTTAGCCATATTTTTTTATATATCTCGGATCTGTTGACAGAAGCCTTTTTTATCACTTCTACAAAGCACTGATGTCATACGTGCCATCCAGGGGGCAGGCACATGCAGGTAATGTAGCAGCAAAATCTGCTGTTCTCGCATATTCTATTACATTTGGAGTCTTTGAATTTAATCGGGTTCTTGAGTTCTTCAGGGTACCGCCTCCTGCAATCCCACCAATTTATTGTGTATAGCATACCTACTCTATCGTTGATATTATGAAATTTTGACATGGTTTATGTTATGTATATTTTTTTCACTTTTGAGCGTTTCTCTTGAACTAAGATTTTCATATTTGTCTATGACAATAAACAGACTTCATTTGACGATCACACTGGGGATTGACAATGAAGTTGCTGGCTGATGAAATAATATGAAATACAGTGCTCACACTGACGGTTGATGACAGCTATAGGATTTGAACAGAACTGGAATAAAGTATTGCGGGTAGCTTTAAAAGAATAACATCATAACAAAATGATCAAGAATATAATTTAGTCTATCCATTAAGGCTACTACAGTTTGCCTGTATGTGAGTTAGTCTTGGATAATAAAACATATCGGATAATATCAATGCGCTGTGCCCTTGCTAATGACATTGCTTTTCTTGTTGTGAACAAGCTCGCTATTGACAGTAATAGGAAGTCTTCTAGGCGCCAGTACCTATTTAAAGTCATTAGTCATATCCAACAAAACATGGAAATAACATACGGTGAACTTTGAACTTAAAATGCAAATAAGTTCTCATTACATGCAATGTTTAAAATGTTTCTAGCTTTTAAAATGCTATAGAACCTAAACCATTAGGCTAAACCACACTAAACTTGGTAGCCATGTCAGGTGTTGCAAAATTTCTATTAGTAGCCAAGGGAATTTATTAGCTTTAACCACAGAGCACACATGGCGCGTACTGGATACAGGCAGCTATTGGAGACCAGCAGCTTTTGACCCCCAAAACTACTACTTAAACTTGATGGAGCAGAATATACTGTAGCCTACTCAAAAAACCACCAACATTATGCAATATAAACAATATTAGCCTTCAATAAATAGTCAAAATCAGATTAATCTTTGTTAGTTATGGTAATTTCTTAAAGTTTTCATGCAAAACTTCCACAGAAGGGTTGTCTTCACTTCATATCCTAATGTTGTTTTAATTATTTTTTTCATGAACCATTTAGTTTCAACAACTGTAATGCATATACTTTTTTTTTACTAAACTCTTCTAAATTCTTCTCAGGAAATGCAAATAACAGCGTATCGCCACTGTACTCTCCGGGTCCCAATTGATGAATGACATGAGCTAGATAGAGTCTGGCACATAAGACTCAGTCAGTGGTCGGGCAAGCGTGCCCATTTCTAATCAACATAAACATAACATAACAGGTAACAGCTACTTTGCCAAATCTTGAGGGCAAATAATTCTTATGTTGTACATCATAAGAAATGCTGCATGTTCTGTGTGTGAGGATGTTTTAACATCTATATTACTACCTCAACTTATTTCAAGCTTGTTCTCTTGTGCTAAATGGCTAGGTGTTATCACAGTCTAGACCTTGCTGCCCTCCCTAAATTGTTTGCCATGGCTGAAGGGGCAGGCAGACCCTGTCATTGCTGCTTGCATCTATATTTTGAAAATGCAATTTCCACTAGATAATTAAAGTGATACTGTGGATTCAGATGCTAGGATCAGTCTGGGGTCATTCTGAGCAGGTAAATTCAACTAATCCATCCATCAATCCATTTTCAAAACCACTGATCTTGCTCAGGGTCACTGGGCAACACACACGCCTACAGGGCAATTTAGCATGGCCAATGAACCCACAAGTCTTTGGACGGCAGGAGGAAACCGGAGCAGCCGGCAAAAACCAACGTGGACACGGGGAGAACTTGCAAACTCCACACAGACAGACATCCCAAGCCAGGACTCGAACCCAGGACCCCTGGCGCTGTGAGGCAGCAGTGCTAACCATCACGCCACCGTGCTGCCCACAATTCAACTAATACATATGAATAATTCTGCCAAATGATTTCTAATTGAGGCTGTACATATGTCAAACTGAAAATGTATCTAAGTATTTTAAAAATTCAAGAAACTCTGAGACTAGGTTTTTTCGTCTTTTTAACAATTGAACATAAATAGAATGTAGGAGGGTTAAAGGTTAAGGACTGGCACCAGCAGAGGTCAAATGATGTGCACCTTTGCACATTGAGTGTCACGCAACACTCTGTATGGACTCCTGTGGAGACCTGTTTGCAGAGTACAACTATCTAAATAATATTTTTTTTTTTAATTAATTAGGCAATAAAAGTGATACAGACATATTTCAGACTAGAATGGCTTTAACTAACAAATATATTGTTACTTTTTGCAAATACATATTCCTTATTGTGATCCAGTAAAGAATATATATTTCATTATGTGATTTTCATAGCGAATAAACCCAACTATGGTATCTTAATCAGCAAGGAGCCACCATATTCACTGTGTTTTGCTGTCACATATGCACGGCATCATCAACATAGCCAAACCATACCAGGCTGGCACAGAGCTGCATGCAGCACAGCACGGGTACGCTAGTATAAAAAAAGATAATAAAGACTTGATATTATTTTAAAATGATATCCATTTTTTATTTCTGTCAGGTACTCTCAAATACTATAACTAAGATGTATAGCGAAGATAGGTAGACTGGGTGGAACATTTAAGCTTTGAGACAAAACAATCTGAAAATCACAGTGGAATTCCAATGTGGCTTGTCTGTAATTTTTCTCAAAAATCATTTTTCACAAGTTTTCCGATAAACATTGCAGACTCATTACTGCATACCTTGAATTTTATACCACATAATTTATCACTTTTTAATTTGATATTTTAATAGGAAACATTTATTTTTTTACTGGCAGCTCTTTGGCCCTCTTGAAAAACAGACAGAAATTCCCAATGGGACTGTCCGGCAAAGAAAGTTTTAATGTCTAAGTAGTGCAGCTATACTCGTCATGCGTTGACTAGGAGAATAAGTGAAAGTTAAGTTGGAGGAAATTGAGGCATTTCTGCTTAATCTTTCGACAGTCTCTGTTTTTAAACTTGAGATTAAATCACACAGGGCCTGGAACAGGACGGGAATCCACATAAAAGTGTCAAGGCAATGATAAAGTGACATGCAGCGCTGAAGACGAGCACAGGAGGTTCAAGTTCGATAGGACACTTTCCCACAGCACCAAAGAAACTCTGACATTGCTCACGTACATCATATTACTTATTAGCTTAGCAGACGGCCTTATCCTGGCCAGCTCACGTTGCTTACATGTTATATCTTGCACGTATTCTATAACCCATTAAGACAACTAATGTTTACTGGGGAAGTCAGGTTAAATTCATAACAAGAGACCCAGAATTGATTATAATATATCCGTAGGGTGATATTGATCTTGTTTACATATTTGAACATAAAAATACGTTTAAGCTATTATAGATTAATTAGTGCTGTGGCCAAAAAGTAATGTATAAACTGGGTATTTTCTATAAAATTTTACATGAGGATGCTCTTTTATAATTGCATATTATATGCATATATAATATATATATTATAAAGGACCTGCTTCATTCTGAGATTACATGTGTAGAGTGTCTCTCCAACACGGGATGACCTCATCAGGATCAATTGTGACCAGGATGGGGTATATCAAGTATAGGACCCTTTTTCCTTATGTGGAGTCCTCTTACACTCAAATAGGAAGTGATCCTTAGCTCTGTGCCAAACAAGTTTTCTACGAGTATATGTTCCAAAGACGTTCCCAGATTTTTTCATAAAGTTTACCTGCCTTTGAATGGACACTAACAATTTTTATTTGAATGTGAATTTTGAACTACATTTTCATGTCATCTGGTATTTAAATTTAAATTGTTTACATTTTAATTGATTAATAGGTTGATGGGTTGCAAATGGCTAAAAGGATGCAATCAAAACCCATGCTCATCAAATCATACTTTATACATGATTATTTCCACACACACACACACACACACACACACACACACACACACACACACACACACACACACACACACACACACACACACACAGATACAGTGGCTGGCCAGCTGCTGTGGGCAATCAAGGAAGGGCATCAGGTTACAGCAGCAAGATGACTTCGCTCATTCCTGGTTTGTTGAACCCTCACTCTCTCTCTCACATTGCCCCGATAAACAGACCTGCATGCCAACTTAGCTTACCAACTCCAACTCTAACTCCACCACTTTCTATTTTTCACAAACATAAATTAATTCTGTTTCCGCCAAGAGCCCCACCTCTTTTTCTATCCATTGCTCCTAACACTTCGCAAACTCTCCATCCCAAAATGTCACTTCAAGGTAATCTTTCATTTCTCCTGCCAAAGATGGACATCTGCCGTTATTTTCCCACAACTATTAGGCTTCACTGTGCCATTCCTGTCACCCATTAACCAGCCCCCAGGTGGTTTCCTCTCCTATTTTAAGGCAGTCTCACAGGAGCCTACTTCCACAGGGGATGATGGCTAGACTTAAGAAAATATAACCTGAGCGCATTATGACGCATAATTAATTTTAGGTTTTTTTAAATTGTCGAGCCAATCAAAGCTTTCCCATTAGGAAACTGTATGCATTGAGCCAACACAGGAAATCTGAAATTAATTCCTTAATGACTCAAATGGTCATTCCAAGACATCATTGGGCCTCCGTGGGGGACGTGCAGCTTGAATAGGCCAATAAAGACAATTAAGACAATTTCAGTTGCCAACAATGACTAACAATTCAGCCCCAAAGGTAAAAGTTACAACACCACTACAAATGTTTAAATTAATTCATGTCTGCAGTATTAAAACGTTTTTTGTCTGGTCTCTTGGTTATAATGAGCGAAAGACCAAACTGGGATAAAAGTTTTTGGGGGTAGTTGATTAAGCTCCTCCTATGCCCTGCAATGTCACTTAGTTTTCCAATGAGATGCAAATTCATCTCATTCATATCCATCAAAGGCAAAATAGCAGTATTACTATTCTAAAACAACATGCAGAAATTTTCTTTGTCAAAAGAATACACATGGAAAGCGCTATCCCTTTGACAAATTAGATTTGACATGAGTGACTATAGAAAATACACAATAACAAGAATAATGTAATATTTACTCGGGGCACTGTAAGAAAGTAAAGCAAGTAGTAGTAGTATGAAAACATTTAAGAACAAAAGATAATACAGCACTGCATTATATTACAATATTGTGTAAAACAGTGTATATAAAACAGAAACACAAGCAAAAAAATTTATAAAGAAAAGAAAAAACATCTAAAAAACATACAGACAAGTGTTAAATTAATGTAAATTTTCTAACCTCTTTAAAGAGAGGGTTTTTTCCCCATGGTGGATATTAAATCAAAACTTTGACCCACTTATTTAAAGCACTGTACACTGCCAACCCTACCTGTTACTTGCTTTTACGTTTATATGTGTTGTACATGGGTAAAACATTTCAATGGTTAGAGGACCCGAGATGTGTTCCACAGTTGAACCGCTCAACCGAAGTGACAAGGTCCAACCCAAAGGCTACGAGTCAGAAGAGCGACTAAAGCCATCTTACAGCCTGCTAGTCAGCCCAGCGACAGGAGCCCGCAATGACATGATATTCCGGGCAAGGACATGGGAGAGCAATAGAACCACAATGTCACACAAGCTGGCACTGGAATCTGAGTACCAATATTCCAATATGGAATCTGAGTACCGATATTCCAGTCCGGAAACTAAGTTACACAGCTTTGGGTTTTTGGCACAAGGAATCAAAGAAACACAAATTTGCATGGCTACTACAATAATTTTGAGAAAATTGCCACGCACAAGCAGAATATTTACTACCAATTTATTGTCTGAAACTATCCATGAAACTACGAGCATCACTGTATTCTTTGTAAATAGTTATTTAAAAAAAAAAAATCAAATTAATACAATTTAATTGATAAAGATAAATATCACAAAGATTAAGTAGTAATGCAATTTAGAGATTTTTCACCTACTTATCAAAGGGTTCTGCATGTGTGGTCTCTTCCATTTACAGGCTGCAGATCTAATTTAACTTTTTGATTGGCAAAACAATATGGTCAATACGATCTCATTGCCTCAACCACCATTATTTGTAAATCACTAACCATCATACTGATGTTTACTCTGAAACATCCAACAACTTAATGGAGGGTGTATAAAAAATATAACATAATAATAATTGTTTATTACTTTCCTTGTGATTGCGTTAATAGCAGAATTGCGTTTGTTATTGCATCCCGGCACTAGGATACTGTGCTTTTTATTTTATTTTATTTTAAATCTTTTTATTAGCTTTTTATACAATGAGTAATTGATTTTAGGCATTCACAATACCTTCTACAACAATTAACCATTCAATAGTAATACAGGATAACAACCCCCATGAAAATATAAAACATTTTAAACATTAAAACATTATTAATAATTACATAATTAAAATTAATAATAATAATAATATGTATTTCTCAATCTAACACAAGCAACCATCGACAGATGTAACTAAGTAAAGGAAAGTATGGTTATTAACACAGACTTCATTAATACACATGGAATAGCCAGACTGCCAAACATATAGTTATATATTATTGTTTTGTGCTTTTAAACTTACTACCATGGCATACCACCTCGACCCTTACGCAGGAGGTCTCAGAAAACATATACTCAGACAGAAAAAATATCCTTTATTAAATAGCCACTTTTAAACTATAAACTTTGTGCAATCAACTAAAGAGCATGGACCATAGAATGTAATCTTACTGTCAATTTTACACAGGTGAATATTAGTATGACAGTATAGATACCTACAGAGATCTTTAACAAGCCTTAGAAATATATCCTGCCAAACCTGCTCACATTTACAAGATGAAACAAATATTTCCAGTCGGTAAGTCAGAATGCTAATATTGATGAGACACTAAGCATTCATGTTAATGACATTAGATTGTATTTTTCCTCGTTATATAAGGTTATAAAAATAGTTTTAGCAATATTTTATGTTGGGCCAGTTGTTATTTTCCAAGCTCAGGAAATACCAGATGATTGTAGATTTACAATAAATAAAAAATTATGCATAAATAAGACTGCTAGGATACTTTGAATGCTACAAAAATAAATATTATTTTCCTGAAGAAAATACAACAGAAAAATTGTTTACATTTTAATCACCCCTTCTTGAAATAAGAACTGAATTATATAAATAAGCCATCAGTCAATATTATTCAGTTAGTTAGAAAAGTAAATGGTGGCCAATGGCTGTTTATCAACAGTTTATTACAGTAAAACGAAGTTATAAAAAAAATGTAAAATTGTTAAATATTAATTAAGCTACTTTCAAATAAATTCAAGTTGAATGATTGTGGCCCATATCCACACTTTTTAATTCCCAACCATAAAGCAGACCTGGGTCTAACATACTAATAGTGAAATGTCATAGGCCATGCAATGGTGATAAATAAATGATGACCTTTATTAATATCATTAAAATAGGACTCTTAATAGTTGTTATGCTTTTTTAGCTTATGAGGACCATTTTTTGAGCTGCTCTCGTCCATTTTAACCAAAAGCCCATAGAGGCCTCATTTCACCCATGATAAACTGCAGTACCCTCTGCAGTGGCACCCACAGCCATTTTGTAATGTAAACATACAATCATAGAACTTAGTTGACCTCGCAAAGAACATTCTTCAGGTTATTTATAAGCACCTGAAATGGTAAAATTACTGACAACCATGGTTTAATTCCCAGAAGTCTTTTGCTTAAGGATTTTTTCTTAAGTTGATGTTCTCTACAAAAACACAATGGGAAATACTTCAATGATTTTATAATACTAAGGTTAAAATTCTTTTAAAAAAAAGAAGGTATTGACAAGTCTTTCACTTCAGCACAGACTAAGCACTGTGATCTGGATTTGGCAGGTTAAAACCAATTGGTCTTATTTGTGGCTTGTGTCTGGCCGCCAAGCTAAACGTAGGACCTCTTTCTTCTTTCCCAGGGCCTGTCAGCTTGCAGTGCCTCTTCACCAAACCACACTAAACTTATTGGACAGGTTGTGTGTAAAATGGTGGGAGGGGAGGCTCAAGGGTTATTAGATAGAAGGAGGTCATTCGTATTTTTTCTTCTGACTCCCTGGTTACGGTGGGAGAGCGCATTAACTGTCTGAGATGCATTAGCACAATTGTGATTCGAAATTAGTATTACAGGTTGAGCATCCCTTATCTGAAAATCCTAAATGCTCCAAAATCCGAAACTTTTTGATCACCGACATGACACCACAAGCAGAAAATTCCAGATCTGATTCCACACTCCATGTGACGCTCTGTTTGTTACCAACCATCGTCAACGCCAGACCTAAGTGCATTTTTTACAGTGTTTTCTGCTTATTCTCTCCTTTGTGGTACAAAAATACTGGCAGTCCCAGGGTTAGGAACGAGTTCAGTTCCTGAGACCTTCAATTAAGTCCAATTTGTATGTAAGTCCAATTATGTACGTACGGTTTGTATTTAGCATCAGTTGGTTATATATTTATCTTTCAATGCATATAAAACACTTAAGAAACACTTCTAATGAGAAAATTAGTAAACCCAAATACTATGTTACGGGACGCAACACTAACTGCACGTGATCCAAAACAGACTGGCGTGGCTATGCTCAAGCAGACTAACCACCGACAACGTGGAATGTTTTTATGTGCTTAGCAAACGAGTCCCCGCGTTTGTCACCACAAATCGTTTGTCTTTTACTCAAATTTTTTATTTAATAGGTTTTATGGCAGCCCGTTTTTAAGTACGGATTTTTAATTAAAAATATTGTATAAATTACCTTCTGGTATGTGTACAAGGTGTATATGAAACATAAATGAATTTTGGGTTTAGATATCTCATGATGTATATGCAAATATTCCAAACTCCAAAAATATCCAAAATAGTAGGAAAAAGTTGGAAAATCTCAACAAATTTAAAAGCAGTAATGTTAAGGCTAAGTTTCAACAGCAATTTTTAATGACTGAAAATGGTGGCAGCAAACTTTCAAAAAAGTCACACCTTGTATATATGCATGGCATAAGAAAAGTTTAAACTATACGTTATTGATTTTTTAACTTGAACATGGCTGTTTCACGTTTTTTAAATGTCTTTTGGTTCATCCTACCCTATTTACACTGGAGGTTTCATTTCAAAATTGGCCAACTCTATGGCGGAAAAGTACAGCAGGGTATACTGGCTTGTATAAAAGATAAAAATAACCATGGAACATTTTTGAATATCATGTCAATTAAGTGCGTGCACATATAACAATGAAGCCCAAAATGACCTAATAGACTAAATACGTAAATCCCATGAGAGTTTATTTTGTGGATACTATTTCCCGGACTTTGATTATTTTAACCTTTTGCCCATTTAGTAGGATAAGATAGCTGGCCAAGAAGTCACATGGCTTCCATGGGTGAAAGAAACCCAAAACCAACACCGACTGTGTCCAAGTTCATGTGATGCTATGACACTTACAGACAGTGCGGCCCTTCACTCATACTCAAAAGAGCCAACACCAACCACAATGGCAAACAGTGGCACAGTGGAATTTCATTACTTTTCTTCCACTAACTGATAGAAACTTGGTATGAGCTTAAAATCAGCAAACCTCAAAGCTACACACTAGTCCACCCAATTATTCTGTAGAGATCAGAAAAAAACTGTACTGTACTAAAATGTAATTTTGACCCATCCAAATGAAAGCCACCTTTACATTCACTGGGAGGTTGTACCAAATGTGTGGCACAGATTTACAAATACAAATACTTTCCTATACGAAGGATGATTGCACTGAATAAACACTTTAAGCTACTTGGAACTACTATGTATTGTTGTTTTAATATAGCTTTTTTAGTTGCATTTGTCCTTCCACCAACCATGCAACTAGTAACTGTCTTTTGTGGGTAAATAACAACTGCATTAGTCCTTTTAGCAAAGTTATGCTAAAACACAACATTGCCCTCATTGCATCTCAGAGAAATCAGCTGAAAGATTGTTTGCACATCAAGCAGATAAACGTCCAGTGTTTGTTTGGGAGCCAGTGAGGTTGACAGAGGGATGTACACTTTGCAGATACTTACAGGATACCGTGGCCTCAACCTGATCTTCACGCCAAATTAGATTCTGGGGAACGGGAGGCCCCAAACATCCCTATCACTACACAGCTCTGATTTTCATGGATTAGAAGTGGAGGAGTACAGGGGGCAGGGTAAAACTAAGCATATACAGCATCTTTGGGGCTTGAAATGAAGCCACAGGCTATAAATAGGGCTCCCTCAGAGGAGGGTCAGGTGAATGCAGCTGAGCAGGGTAACAGGTGCAGGCCTGGGCCTTATCAGAGCTTGAGCCCTCACACACTCAAAGGTACAAGGCAGGGATGTTGACCTTTCAACCTCCTAGCTACCTCTGGATAGTTCACTCAAACATCTTACAGAAGACCTAAACATCTGGAGACTTCTGTATCTCCTACCTCTCTCTTTCTCACACTTACAATGGAAAATAATCATAAACAAAAATTCTCTAGTCTTAGTTCTCGTAAGCTATTGATTTACATAAATTTTTGAATAAAAATGAATAGGAGGTTCTAGGTTTGATAAGTGGATCACACGGAAAGCCCTAAATCCCATTTCAAAATCACTGGGCCATCCTCACCGTTGTACACAGAGATATTATGATACACCTGTACTTCTAGAAGGTGCCGGTAAGGAGAAGGATCATGCCTGATGAAGACGTTACCTTATTATTAATATTGCTCTTCTTACTTAATTGCTTTATTTATTAACATCAGGTATGACACAAAATTCTGTATATTTTCCAGACATATACCAACGATAAACAACTGAAAACCCGTATGGTCAATCAACTTACCCTTCATTTGTAATTTAAAAAATAAAATGTATTACAAACATTTAACTTCTTCCGCTAGCCTACATAGTTACATGAGTGGCTGCTTATTTGTAACACCAACATCAAATGATACAACTACAGAAAAATGTTATTATGCAAAAGGAAATAATTATAAACACCACAGGGGCTATGCATTTACAGAAGAAAAAAAAGTCCTTAAGTAAGTGATATCGTAGTTACCGATTGTAAACGATGAATCAATATAAGGTAAAGTTCAAGACCTTAATAACTAGACGTTCCTCGCTTTAGAAATGCAAGCATAATTAGCAAAAGGATACTTTAACTGAAGGACCACAGCACTGCAAAAAGACAATAGAAAACTCATTATATTTTACCTTGCAATGTACCAAAATATGTATATTTCCACTGAACCCAAATAATAGCTCGTTAGCTAGTCCTCCTTCTAGCCTTCAGCTGAGAAGTTTCTTTTCCCCCCCTTTGCCAAGTCAGTTCACTATCCAAGACAGCTGTAGCTGACGCATGGGTGCCTTGATTGAAACCTGAGCGTTGCTTCAGGTAGGATCATCACTTCGTCTAAACTTTTTGACGCTGTGGCCTTGTCTTAAGTCTTAACTATAAAACACACATTTACGTTGTAATTCTTACTCCGTATAAAGTTCTGGTCATTGTTTGTATATAAATAGCATGTAGAATTATTATTTTAGGTATAACATGAAAATACAAATTTGAGGAGTATCGCTTGAGAAACGTGTATGTGCTCTCTAAACGTGTTATACCTTTATTGCGCCTTGCTCGTTCGTGTTTTGTGTTTGCTATGCAATGGAATGCTCAATGAATGTTTGTACATTGCGCGGTTTACATACGTGTCGGTTAGTTAATCGTTTAAATCTGCTTGAGACTTAAAGAAGCTGCCATTGTGCCGAAGTTTTAATAACCACGGCGTGTTAAACAGAAGCTAAACACATTTTACACAGTGCCGCCCACAGTAGCTAATAAGCGTCGTATCCAGAAGCCCAATGGGATCTGCGTGCGCTTTGGTCCGCAATCAAAAGCCATAGACGAGCAGCTCTTAACCGCAAACGCAATTGATAGACTTACATATGCCAAATGAAATAATCCTATCATTCATGGGTGCCCGCGCTTCAAGAAAAAATAAATATTTTAATTCATTTACATTGATTACTGACAGCTGTCTCATTGAGACAAATCTAATATGTGTTTATTCGTTGTATGATAGAATTGTATCGTGACAGTCCACCAAATTCAAAAAAATATATATTTTGCCTTTGTGAAACGTAACATTTTAATTGAAATGTCTTTTCAGGATTTTGGCTGTTGGCTACGTCACGAATAAATCAATAGACCTTTTAAACTGAATTGTATTTACGCTGCATAGCCTAAGATATCTAAGAAAAAAACAGCAACAAAGCATTTGCATTTACAGTATAACAATCGAAGAGAGTCGTAGAAACATAATCGCAAAAAGCATGCTCTTCAACCAAGGGTGGTTGTAAAGTACGGTTTTGGTTTTCTTGCAGTGTACGCCCATCTCCGCAAGTAAACGGAACCAGACACTGGCGCTCTTCACCCGCTGTTGATCTAGATAAAGCAGCTGAGCAGAAATTTAATCCGGGGCCTGATCATTCGCTCATAATGTTGCCATATTCAAACATAATGAACAGACTTTTCTTGGAAATGAACAGCTCTTTTGGGACATTTGCTGACGCTTAGTCTCACTCTTGAGTTGCAACCGCGGTGACATGTTAAACTAGGGTGTGAACGTAATCGGAATTTATACATAAATTCATCTCAGCATTACTTAACGACATAGTATTTTTTTAATGATGAGAGATTTGAATTTTAGACAATGACACACCATAGAAGTGAATAATTCGTTTAATGTACAATTGAACACGTGAAGGGTATATTTAAAATATAAAAAAAAAAACTTTTTTTTTAATTGTTTGTAAAATACCCAGACTAAAATTTGAAGATACTGAGCTCGACCAAAGTTAACAGTCAGCTAGTAGCACCATCCACTGGCGATGTTCACATGGTTTGTTTACCGGTGTTTAAGTAAACATCACAACACAGACTCACACAACTAAGATGGTTGTATTGGGATATTTTTTAAATCATAGAATACTCAAAGTTAATATCATAATCCCACTCAAGTATTGTAAGAATATTACTCTAAGAATGATGGGTATTTTTCTCCAAAATGCATCATTTTGTAGTGGTGTGTTTCCTGTTTCCTTTGATAACAAAATCGTGTGCTTAAATTAAAACAAATAATTAATTTTATGACAACATGAAACAATTAATTGTAATATAATATTGTATAATATTAAAGTCTAGCCCACTCCAGTTTCAAGACACAATATACACTCACCGGCCACTTTATTAGGTACACCTTGCTAGTACCAGGTTGGACCCCCTTTTGCCTTCAGAACTGCCTTAATTCTTTGTGGCATAGATTCAACAAGGTGCTGGAAACATTTCTCAGATATTTTAGTCCATTTTGTCATGATAGCATCATGCAGTTGCTGCAGATTTGTTGGCTGCTCATCCAAGATGCGAATATCCCGTTCCAACACAAAGTGCTCCATTGGATTGAGATCTGGTGACTGTGGAGGCCATTTGAGTACGGTTAACTCATTGTCATGTTCAAGAAACCAGTTTGAGATGAGCTTTGTGACATGGCACGTTATCCTGCTGGAAGTAGGATCAGGTTGGCTGTGGCGTTTAAACAATGCTCAATTGGTACTAAGGGGCCCAAAGTGTGCCAAGAAAATATCCCCCACACCATTACACCACCACCACCACCAG
>JAOYSI010072390.1:0-56040 GCA_025775065.1 Hiodon alosoides
CTCGATATTAATGCCTATGGATTTAGAATGGGATGTCATAAAAGCTCCTGTAGGTGTAATGTGTAGGTGTCCCAACAGGTGTGTGTGTGTATATATATGCATATGTGTATATATATATATATGGGAAACATTCAGACCATTATCATACAAATCATTACAATTATAATCATATATGAAGCAAGTGGATTATTACCTAATGGAAACAACTAAGATCTAAGGCTTTGTCAAAAAGGGCTGACTACTGATTTTTGATATAGACTATATAGCCTCTCTTTTCAACATGCTATGGCCCACACACATTTATCTAATTTTTTTTTGCATATTCAACTTGTCCATACCAGAGGAACTTAGGAAGGATCCAGAAGAACCATGGAACACATCAGCAAGAGTGAGCTTAAGTAAAAGAACCCTGACTAATAGGAGGGAAGGAACAAGGCTTGAATGATAGGGTTAGAGACTGAGACAGACTTTTTGTTTATTGTACCTATTAAAAAACTTTATTGAAATTATCATAAAACACATAGTTTTCCAAGAACTGTTAATTTTTCACAATTCAGAGAATAAAATAAGGCAGACTCCCTGTGGAATGTTAACCAAAAACAATTGAGCTCCGACCTAACCCAACCCTGAAAAATTCTTGGCCAGAGAAAAGGAATTGCTCTGACTAGTGGGACGGGGGGCTAGGGGGGTTCCCTTTATAAGAGCGTTAAATTGTTAAGTAAATTCTACACCATCTTTTCCCCTAACCTTTTTTCCCCTTTCCATCACTCAATCAATACTGTATAAAGGACATCCCCATCCCAATTTCCCTGGTGCAATGCAGTGGTGTTAAATGAGTGATCTTGATTCCCATAAAATAGATAAGTACAGCTAAAAGGTGTTGGAGACACAGCTGAGGAGACACAGCAGTCGTCGTAATGAAATCAGGAGAGGCCTGCCTACTTTAATGCAAGCTGAAGCAGGGGCAGCAAATTACATCAACAGTTTCAGGTTACAGGTGAAGGACAATTAAGTGGGGAACTACTAGACACCAACTTGGACTGCTTTGACTACTTCCGGCTTTCTGGTGCAGTTCTGGCTTCTTGATTAGTATAAGATATTAATTATGTGATCATCCTCCCTCAGCAGTGCCTAATGTCTGGAATTCTATTCAGTCCATCACAAGGAGAGCGAATGAGAGCTGGTCAGTGTTTGACTTCGGTAGATCATCAGCCAGGAGCACCTGACCGTGGACAACGCTCCGAGGTCAAACACAATCATGTGATCACTCAACAGAGCCATCAGTCTCAGCTCTCCAACATGAGTGACCCCATGCAGGACTGAGGGGGCTGCCTGGGGTTTAACAGTTAAGTCATTATTGCCAACAGCAAACGAGGACAATAAAGACCAATACAGTAAATACGACAAGATACCTGAAGCATCTCCAAACATGAGATGCTTGGGGATCATTTCCTCCACCCGTTTCAGACTGCAGAGCCCGAGGGATACAACGCTCTATGGAAACGAGGGGCGCCTATATTTTATACTAAAGCCTCTGCTCTGGTCTCCCTTAATGTTTTCCTGTTCACTACACACATAACCCTTTTAAAACCACAAACAACGTCAGGATTTGAACACTTGTTTTTGTAGAATCTTCCAAGGCGTGACAGTTCAAACATTTGCAACTAATTTCTTAGAAGAAGAAATAAAAACTGAAAACAGGAGAGCCTTGCTTCTCAGTCTGTTACTTCAGTAGTACAGATCAACCGTCCTGGTGCCGTTAGGCCGGGTGACACACAATGATATCGTATAAAAGAGCAGAAAGCATGGGAATAGCCTTACGTCACAAGTCAGAAACATGAGCTCAATAAATGATCAAAAATCTGAATTTTTTTTTTTGGGATTACAACATCGTTCATTCTTGTTTAACAATTTTTCTCAAGGGGGAAAAGTAAGAACAATGAGTTTCCATCAGCTTATGTGCTGCTAAAGCATTCCTGTTCGGTTCCTTATGTTTGGCACCATAAAAGCTAAACAAGATCCAAATAAAATAACTTCACTATAGCTACAAGATGTAGGAGGCTTTAACAACTTTTTGCAATCATCTTAGTGCTATTTTTAAGCACTTTGTGTTTTTCCAATGCTTGCCATTAGTTTTCATCAGTACTTTGCTTATTTTAGGAACCAACCATTGGGAGTCTGAAATCCAGAATCCATTGAAATAGTAGTTACCCCTGAAAAATTACAGAAAAAGTAGATTGGAACACCGATATTAAAGCAACCCAACTCCTGCCTACCTCAATTCCCCTTAAATATTCCAAAATCAAAATAGAAGCAGCTGTTGTCTTGTCTTATGTAGTGAGCACACTTGCTTACATCAGCTGCAACAGTACAAAGATGGACATCTTAATTCACAACCGACACAAAGGCCTCCTTCCAAACCCCGTCGCTCTGCTCTGTCACTCCACTCTTCTCCGCTGGAGAGGGGGTTTTGGATCCAGTCAAAATCACTGTCCCAACACGACCCGCCCTTTGAGGAATAAGAAAGTTCATATCTTTGTAGTTTCGGAGTTCTGCCACCATCCTAAAAACCCCTTCCTCTCCATCATGGGCCTGGCTCCAACCTCTAGTGCTGATGTCCAATGGACAGCACCAGCGGAATAAGGCAGCCCAGCACCAGCGCCCCCACTTCCACCTTACTCAGTCCCTTCCCTCCATTCCCTCCTCCAGGGGCATGGCTGTGGCCCGTCCCACCCACCTCGGGCAGGACGTGAACGGTGGCCACGTACAGGAAGGTCCCGGCGGAGAAGAGCATGGCGACTCCTGTGGCGTTCACCTCTGACAGTGCTTCCTTACTGCTCTGGAGGGAGATGAGGGCGAGACAACGTGAGCGAAGGGGAACAGAGACATTTATGTACATTTTAACAGGAACCATAAATGAGTGGAACGAATGGCCTGTAATCCAACTCAAATCAACCAATATTAAAAGATAAACCCTGATCTTACCTGACCGGTGTAAGTAGGCCAAAATTTACATGACAAATATTAATCGAGCAGTATGCATTCAGCAGAGGACATCCAAGTCCAAGCTCCAAGTCACCAATTCCAGCTTCTCCTAGCCCTTCCCCTACTTGGCGCATTCGGCCAAGGCCAGCAGGCATGCAAAGGATGTGTCACCTACCTGACTGAGGCCGAGGAATGTAAGCATGGAAAGGACGGGTGCCGCCAGGGCGAACACCAGCAGGTGTTTGCGGATCCGGTTTCTCTCCAGACCTGCGTGCATCAGGAAAGACACCAGGCCAAATGCTGCAGGGGCCTGTTCGAAAGGGAGCAGGACAGCAATGGTGGGGTCACATGTATGTTCAAATTAAGTGGCAAGTTCATTTCAAGTTTTAAATTTTAAAGATTAAATGAGACCAACAAAGGCAATAAGTTGCACTCACTTTTCTTGTAATGAAATTATCATACGTTAATCCAATATTAGCCAGGCTACATATGCAAATGTAAAAACAACACAAACGTCACAATGTCTGCATTGGCAAACTATGTACTATTTTACTCCCCGAAAGAAGGCCCAATAGTACAACATCTGCTTGAGTAAAGCAGCTTCATGACTTTTAGCAGGAAACTTGCTTTGAAATCTAGATAGATAATATACAATCATGAGCCGGAACATTATGTCCGTGTGCCGCCAAAACCTCACCGACCCGCCGAGGCATGGACTCTACAAGACCCCTGAAGGTGTGCTGTGGTATCAGGCACCAGGACATTAGCAGCAGATCCTTTAGGTCCTGTAAGTTGCGAGGTGGGGCCTCCATCGGACTTGTTGGTCCAGCACATCCCAAAGATGCTCAATCGTCCACGTGATGTAAAAGAAAACGGGACTCATCGGACCAGGCAACCTTCTTCCACTGCTCCAAGGTCCAGTTCTGACACTCGAGTACCCATTGTAGGAGTTTTCGACGGTGGACAGGGGTCATCATGGGCACTCTGACCGTGTGTTGTGACACATTCCTGCCGTCACCATCATTAAAATTTTCTGTGACTTGTGCCGCAGTAGACCTTCTGTCGGTTCGGACCAGAAGGGATAGCCTTTGTTGCCCTTGCACATCAATGAGAATTCGGAGCCCAACAGCCTGTCGCCGGTTTGTGGTTTGTCCCTTTTTGGACCACTGTCGGTAGGTACTCACCACTGCTGAATGGGAGCACCCCATAAGCCTTGCCGTTTCAGAGATGCTCTGATCCAGTCGTCTGGCAATAACAATTTGGCCCTTGTCGAAGTCGCTCCGGTCTTTACAGCTGCCCATTTTGTCCTCCATCTAACACGTAGACTACGAGAACTGATTGTTCGCTTACCTGTTAATCTACCCAGACCTTGACAGGTGCCCTTGTTAGGAGGAAGATCAACGTTATTTGCTTCACCTATGAGTGGTCATAATGTTTTGGCTCATCAGTGTTAGTAAAACCATTAAAAGTGGGAAGAAACAACAGGTGTACAGACAAAGATGTAGAAGGGTAAATTAGATTGTTTTTCACTGTGTACCTTGTGCAGCATAATTGCTACAAAGACAATGAGCTGGACACTGGTCTGGGAGGTGGAGGCTGCAGCGCCGAGTGCCACTCCATCAGCTGGGGACAAACGACAATGCATCAACAACGCCTCAGCTATACTCTTTAACCATTACAAAACCCCTCTGCCATCCTCATAACCCTCTCGCTGTCTTTACATGCCCCATCTCTACTCATATACACATCTTTTTAACTATATACCCTCCCCGCACCCCTTCCAAAAGAACCCCAAACCCCTACCATGCACCCCTTTTATTTTTCTGTACTCTTTTCTATAAATCTTACAGGACAGTCCTAGACCAAACTCCTCTTTACCCTTTATGTATATATGCTTATATACCAGCAGAGCACACTCCACCCCAGTACATCGCTACCACCATCACTCTGCCTTCACATCCCTTTACTCCCCCTCTCTACTAAACCCCTTACTTTACCTGCAGCATGAACAACCAGGCCCAGGGTAGTGGTGATCTTTGAGTTCCCTGCCCTCCCGGACTCTGCATCTTAAAAATAAATAACCAAACAGCTTAAGTAAAGTTGAAAACAAAATCTTACAGCTTAAGGTTAATATATTTAAAAAAAACATACAAAACAAACATTTTATCTGAACTTTTTTCATCACTTTCATAACCTTAATAACTATAACTAAAAATGTAGTTGAGTTATAAGTAGTTTAAATTTAATTTAACTAATTTAAATTCTAGAAACAAAAAAACAAACACTGCACTAGAAATTCTGAACCAAGAATCAAAGTTGTCAGAGAAATTCTGCATCGTTCTATGTTATCCCTTTAGAAAAGCTGCCTTCCTTGTAACACTAGATTCAAGCAGTTGATGGAAAAAATAACTCCAGCCCTAATAACTTCATTCAACTCCATAAAGCTGCCAAATCTTTCAATGAGTTTCATGGAAATACAATTGGATGCAGGATTATTGTCTTTGAACAATGTAAACAAATTATGTTATTGTAAAAAATTGGCATTATATGTAAACCAGCTATGCTACCTGGGTGCATTATAACATTACCGAATATTTAATTAAACAATAGCAATTAATAACATTTACACATTTTACATCAGTAAAAATTTTACCTTAGTCGCAAAAACATTTAAATTCTGATTAGTCCTTTTAGCAAGCAATTTTTTTTAAATCCTGATGAGCGAATACTGAAAGGTTGGACCAACAAAAATGGTAATAATAAGAACATTACAAACCATCAGTAGCATGAACGTGGGAGCTGCCGATCTGATCCACAAGCAGCATGAAAACAAACCCCAACACCAGCGACACACCGATGTAGGCATGCAGCTGCTCGTGGCTGTGGAGGTGGGCCCCACCAGTTACCACTGAACCATCTGCAGGGACTTTCGGCTCGGACGCCACCGCCACCTCCTCACCGTGCCCATGTGCGTTATGCCCGCCTGTACACAAAGCAACCAACCTTACAGTCAACCCTGTATACAGGGCAAAACCACTCCCTGAAACAAATAGACAGACTCTTCACTCACCCTCCAGCACCTCTTCATACAATGCGTGGACTCCCTCTGGAATGATGACAGCAAGTGCAGTGCCACACAGTAGCCCTGCCCCCAGGACTGTCACCAGCTTCAGCTTCTCCTAGTAGGACAAAGGACAAAGAAGTCACTTTCGTATCAACCCAGAACATATGGTCAACAAACCTACTATTTTCATAGAGATTTTATATATCTAATGTGAAGAAAAATATATTTCAGCACCCCACGAACACAAACCCTGACAGTATAAAGATCACTTATTGAATCTACTCTGATGAGTATTACACCAATTACAAGTTCAAATTCAGAAGAAAACAGTTTGGCTAGCACATAATTAAAAGGTTATTAACTTAATTTATTAACAAATAAATAGCTTAAAAAGCTAAGCATACAACATCAAAAATTTTGCAAAGGTTCTTCAGCTTAACATCAGCAAAGTAAACACACATTACTTAAACACCATGGAAATTAGTCTTTTTTTCAAAACTGTTTTTTCAAAACTGGATTTAAATTTTTTGACATTAACACAGGAATACATTTATTTCTAAGAATGCTTTCATCACTTGACAACAATCTTTTGTTAGGCTCAGTCAAGAAAATATAATTCAGACCCAGTGGTATTTAATGTTGCAAAGCCAAAGAGTGTCTCCTTTGCTCTACCCCCTCATAGAGTTTGTTCAATCAGGGGGGTAGCAATTGTAAGGGGGCAGGGCTTAACCTAAAATTCTTTGAGGAATCCTGGATTGTTATAATAAACCTTGGGAATAATCATCAAAATAGTTAAGTCCTATTTGTTGGTCAGTTTGTGTTCCAGCCGGTCTTTTATGAGATGAGAAAACACAGCTGCTTAATCATCTAAAAGTATCAACGCACAAGAGGAAAGAAAGCAGTGGAGCAAATGGACCTTTGGTCTGGCAAAATGGGAAATATGATTTGCATCTCAAAAACAAAGACAAACTGACCAAAATCTCATGGCCACCCATGCCACTCGTGTACTACAGTGTGAATTAAGATTTGGTAACAAGCCAGCACAACTCTGGCCAAGCTGCTTTCGTCAAGACTGCAAAATAGCATAGATGCAACTCAGACTCGAACAGAGTTACGTTTTATATATATATATTATATATAGCTAGCGAAGCAATATCAAGCTACGGCAGTGTCTCGTGCCTTGGCCGCATCAAAGCCATACCAATATTCGCAACAACACGCTCTTGTGTCGAATACTTTCAATTCAATCAATCAATTTTATTTTTATACAGCGCTTTTCACATGTTGCCATGTCACAAAGACGCTTTACATAGAAAAAAAGTACACAATACTTTAAATGTAACCGAATGAATGTACGCATGTATTTGATTTAGTCTACAATATGAATCCATAATATCCGAGTATGCAAAAAATTATTTCAGGTTGGTTTGGTATTGTTGACTCCATCCTGCAAGAGAGCGAAATATGGTAAATAAAGGAGTTAACAGACCAACAATACGTGTGTCCACTGGCTGGCTTCATTTGCCTTCCAAGACAACGACCTGCAGTTTACTCTACATACATACCTCTGAAAAATTCACAGCTAAAGGAATGGTTCCGGCGACATAACATCCCACCAACATAGCCAAGGAAAGCAGGCTGATTGAGCTGAAGTCGTCCATTTTAACGTCCGAGGCTAGCAATACAGTTGTATTCTTGAAAGCTAGGTCGAAGTCTAAACGTAGCAACAAGTGTTAGCTAGTATTATGGGTTATTTACCCGATATTCGGTTGAAAATGTCGGTAGCTGCTAGCAACACAAATATCTATTAAGCGGGTTCGACGTCTTTGATTACTCTGCTGCACTAGCCATATTGATACCGGACAACATACTTGACAAAATATTACATAAAAATAGTAATACTTATTATAGTCACCTAGACACCAGTCTATGTCTTATGGTAATTTTAAAGACTGTCTAGTTTCTTTAAGATTGAATGCCCTTATAAAGCAACACAATTATTTCCCTAGCTAGCAAGTGGTAATTCTAGACGAGCGAGATGAAAACGTTGCTATTCGCTGGTTGGTAATATACCCGCATCCCACTATTTAATCGGTTTATTAAAATGTATTATCTTTTCTAATGTATCCCTCTTTATCAGCATAGATACTTGGCTATATAGCTAAACAACAGCCACTGTTGCGGGTTTGGAAACTATTTCCGCCTTAAAGACGTCCTTATCCGGTTAACCCCAATCGTTAAAGCAAATGCCACGTATTTATCTAGGGACAAGTTTCAAGCATTAAACGAGAGCACCAGAGCATCTCTTCCGCCAGCGGTACATCCGTTGTATATCCCAATTGTACTATATACATAAACAATAGACCCAGATAATATTAATGCGGATTAGTTATTGGACACTGTTATAAACGTATGATGAAAAGTTTATGTAATTTAGTGTAATATAATATACCCGGGAGCAAGACAGATAAAACACCAAATCACAAGTAACAGGAGTATGCAAGGCATATTTAACCGTTTAGCGACAGTTAAATTACCGGACCAATATAAATGTTGACTTTTAAAATTCAATGTAACGGGTCGGCTTCAATTATATACGACAAAAAGTTAATACGGAAAAAAAAACTGGCTGTCACAAAGAAGATCGAGTGTTACGAATAGCCATCCAAGAGTCGTACTTCCATTACGCGTATGCTACCCGTTCAAATCCGAATATCAAGTAAACGATCAAGTACTGCAACCGTATGTTATACGGATATAATTGAGCTTGCTTTCAAATTTACCAAAAATATATTTGGCAATTGCATGCTGGTGTGTAGTTAGAAAAATTACACAAAAAAAAAAACGAAGAAACCTCCAACCTAGGTAACTAAGGCTATGCCCTTAAATAGGTTTTCAAAATTAAATTGTGCACTGAGGAAGAGGGCTTCAAAACAATAAGTTAAATTTACCATAAAATAGCATTGAAATTGCATGACAATCAATAATTGATCCTGGAATAAGTAAGGTTAACTTATTACTATAAAAAATAAAAATCATAACTGTCTAGAGCTGGGATGTAACATGGAAAAGAAATGCAAATCATTGTTTGTTGTAACAAGTTAACTTAAAATTCATATTGAGGATCCTTGTGAGGTACCAATATGCAGCGAGGGGACATTTCCTCAGTTACTACAACGTGCAGAGTTGGGAAATAGGAAGTTTTCGTTTGATTAGCTTTCCTAGGACTTTCACCTTCAGGTTGCAAGTCAAATTAACTATACCTCACTTCTCCATCACAAGTAGAATTAGAACTCACAAAAATCCCAACTAACATTTTTTTTAAAAATCACTTTAATTTTTCCAAAGTCTACAAGACAATCAAGGGGACAAAGTTATAGGAGAATGAGCTCTGAGCGCCAAGACATTTCAGTGTGATCCTTTCAGTGTGACAGACATTTCCCAGCATTCCTCCCCTTCCCAAGAACAAACGGTTAACGTGAAAGAGAAAGACAGAGAAACGTTGTGCTCCGACAGCTCCTAACCATGTGAAATCTGACATCCTGCTATTTATAAATTGTTTGGTTAAACATATATAAAAGATTAGTGGATGACATAGATGTTAGCAGGGGATAACATTTCCACAGCCCTAGAACAGTGCCCCCAATTAACAAAACTTAATTTAACGGACCCGAATGTTAGACACGCATATGATCTTTCACTGAGTGCCAGCAAGAGATAGACAGAAGTGAAGTTTCACTGTCCACCACTTTCTCTTTTCTTACCTCTCACCAATTCAAAGCCACAGGGCAACAAATAATAGAAAATGAACATTTGGCCATGCGATTAGCCATATGGGCACTTTATTAACGCACTCGCACACATGACCTCATAAACATGCAACCTCTCATTCACGCAGAAACACACACTCACAAACACACAACAGAAGCAGCTGCTGTTCTACCAGATGTAGAGATCGCACTTTAGAGGGAGGGAAATGAATGCCCATCTTTATACCTTCTTTTTAAAAAATACACCCCAGAGTCCTCTTCTTGGGCTACTTCTGCAACGGTGGGGTACAGAATGGTTGAGGAGAATGGTGAGAAAGTGGAGAAGATCTAGGAGTTTGCCTCCATTCAGTGCTCATTTATTTCACAAGTCCGATCTTCTTGGCTTCAGTTTCATATATCAACAGCCTCCACATTTTCACAATGAACACCTCTGCTTCTTCATCCAGTACCTATAGAACAGGAGAAAATCCAGATTAATTTAAAATTTACAACCACAACATTTGACATCCAGACTTGCACTAAAAAAATGCAATAAAGGAATCCCATAAACAGTTAAGAAAATCCGGTTGACACTCACCATGGCAACATCATCCAGGATGCCTTGTGGCGTGCTGTGTGCCATCACCTGGTGGAGAAGGAGAGCCTGTTAATAGCCCAGAATCTAGGACAAGAACTAAAATCATACAGACAAACTGCAGCAAGGAGAAGAGATTTGGTTAACTATACTTATGGTGTTCATATCAGACATTCAAAATGAAATGGACAAATTCAAACGGGAGACTGCAGTGATTTTCAAGCAGACCTTTGAACAGACAAAGTCAACAAGTGTGGCTTCTTCCTCGCCAATGTACTCAATAATCTTCTTGTTGATCCACGGTCGGATCCGGCGTTCCATCAGAGTCTGTGGAAAAACAAGTACAAAACAATGGCCTTTAAGTGCACACTCAGTTACTGTACACACCAAGCATTTTCTACTACTACCAATGCTAAATTAAGAGTCGGGGGATTCAACATTAAAGTAGACAACTTAGTCTAAATGTAAAGCATTGGTAACAAGACAAATATTTTTTTACAGCATCAATATCAAAATTGGCATCATGTGAAATGACGGCAACACAAATTAACATTAGCGAATGTACAGCAGTATACAGTAGTCAACTAATTTTTTTGCAAGAATAGCCAACCTCTAACGTTATCAAGGCATACAATAATACATGGCTTACAATTATGTTTGTGGCATTGCGTTTCATATAGACAAACATTTTATACAGCCATGAGTCATTTTATAGGACCTTAAAGGCTGTTAAATATTTTACCTCAAAATAAGCAGTACCCTATATGCTGTTTTCACACGTTATAGCCTATTTGTGTTTTAAGATTGTTTATTCATTTTATCATTATTAAAAACCCTCAGCTTCCTTAAAGCACCATTCCCAACCTCCTGCATTGAAATTTATAAGCTTAAGCTCTACTTGTGTATACATCGTGATAATTATCGTCCAAAATAAAATTTAAAGTGATACAGCTTTTAGGCCATTTCGTCCCACCCTAGTGAAAAGGGGCATTAAAAATCAGTTTTTTGGACAGCTTTGTTGGATCTAGAGGCATATTTTCTGCTCGACTTTAAGGGGAGTTCAATAATTGTAAATTGGCACAGATGGATTCAACACCAACAAAATCCTAGGTATTTTATGATAATACAACCATAAGTGTCTTTCAGACATCACAACGCCCAAAATGCTCTATATGGGATGTGGGAGTATGTCAGGCTAGAGTTGGTTTACACAAAATTCAATTGTTACAAGAATATAGTACAGAAATGGCCAAGAATTTTAGCGATTTATAACTGATCTGAGAGTTTGCAGAAATGAGCATGGTTAAAAGCCAAAAGGTTATTACCTTAGGCCCCAACCAGCCCCCTACCCTTCTCACCGTGTCAACAATGGCCCAGTCCAGTGGGTAAGAGAACAGCTCCGGCTTGGCAGTGGGAATCTTCTCAATGAGGCTCTTTATGTGTTTGCGCTTCTCCTCTGTGTTGACGCTGCCCTTGGTGCCACCCACTTCTGCCCCATCCAGGCCTAGGCCTTTCTCATCCTCACCGTAGTCCAATGGCACAAGCTTTCGCTTGCGGGGCAACTCATCTGCCTCCTCGTCATCAAACTTGTTGAAGACACTGTCCACTGCCAGCTTTTTGCGCTTTACAGCATTTGGCTGGCTAGGGCTACTCGTTAAGCCTTTGGAAGAGATGTGGGAAAAGAGGATTACAAAAAACCATTAACAGTTCAATGTAGAATTTATCCTCTGAATCTACTTGTATTGAAAACGCGATTAGACCTGGACCACAGTCTTACCCAGTTTAAGACTAAGACCTATCTTTGGGCGGAGCTCCTCAGGAGGTGGAGCCTCAGGAGAATTCTCATGTGGAATGATGATGCCGCAGGGAGACTCGTCACCAGGAGTGTTGGGTGAAGCGTTTCCACTTGCAGAGGAGACAGAGGGGGCAGCTGTGATGGGTCGCAGCGTGGGCTTTAGGCAGGGCTTGACTTCGAGCAGCTCATCATCGTCCTCTTCATCCTCTTCCTCGCCGTCCTCAACCTCATCCTCCGACTGAGGTTCTGGCTCAATTGCTTCTACCGCTGCCACGCCGCCTCCCCTCTTCTCCCGCTCCTCCTTCTGGGCTTTCTCCCCCTCGTTCTCCTCCTCTGACTCTGGTTCCTGCTTCACTGGGGGCTGCCTGCGGCGTTCTGCTTCCTGCTCCATCTGAGAGGTGGGGTCAGAAGATGAAGTCAGAATCAAGCTCAGGAACCAGCGTTATATCTTCAGGAATGTCCAGGCTCAGACAGGTGGCACACTCACCCTTTGCAGCTCAGCATCAGGGTCTGGGTGTCCCTCAGCTAGCAGCCTCTGTCTGATCTCTTCATGCTCCTCCTTCTCCCTCTTCCGGTCACGGTCATCTACCTCCATCTCCTTTTCTCTGTCTCGCAGGCGTTTCTGCAGGGCACTGCCCCTGGTAAGTAATACACATATTATAAACACGGTTTAGACCCGCTAGTCCAAATTTATAGAAGAAATTTCATATGAGATTAGCTTTTGATTATGAGCCACAATTATAGGCAAGGCTTAATTATTCTGAGGCCAACAAAGTTTAACTGGATAAAGTAGTTAATCTTTCTCACCTGTAATATTTGGGGTCATCTCTATCGTCATCATAGTCCTCTAGAAATTCCTTCAATCTTTTGGCTTCTTTTGCCTGAAGGACCATACACGGGTGAGTCCCAGCACTTGCAGAGCACTATTGCCTAATGTCATCCACTCAAATGGTTCCCATTTACTCCTACCATCTCCCGTCGCCGCTCCTCCTCCCTCTCTGCCTCTTTGGCGTAGTCCCGAGCCTTCTTCCTCTCCCTGATCTCCCAGTTCTTCAGGCGCTTTAAAGAACAATCAACAGAAATCAATCACTGCCTCACAAATATTTTGAATTCTACACAATTAACTAAACCAATTATCATTATGGCTTCTGTGGCCAAGAGCCACCCCCACATTTACCTCCTGATAAGCAGCCTCCTTCTCCCTCAGCTTCCTCTCCAGTTTCCTGCGCTCATATGCCTCCTCTTCATCTTCCTCGCGGTCTCGTTTCTTCTCGTCACGGCTCTTTTCCCTGCACAACAGAGTTTCATTTTTCATGCTGCGAGAAGGTTGACCAGGCCCCGCCCGCAAGGACAGCAGCCCAGGTGGTTTCAGTGTTATTACTGGGAGGTGACCTTCAGCAAAACTAGTTGTGGGGAATTTCCTTTCCGAATCAAAATTCAGAAGAAAGGTGGAACATTACAGCAGACCGTCTCCCTCACCTTGACCTGCTGCGGTCTTTGCTCCGGTCTCGGCTCCTCTCCTTCTCCCGCTCTCTCTCGCGCTCCCTCTCTTTGTCCTTCGTCCTCTCGCGGTCCCGGTCTCTCTCCCTCTCTCTCTCCCGCTCCTTCTCTCTTTCTTTCTCCCTCTCCCTCTCCCGCTCCTTCTCCCTCTCCCGGTCACGTCGCTCTCTCTCCCGCTCTCTCTCTTTGTCTCTTTCCCTCCTTTCCCTCTCAATCTCCTGTCGCTCCTTCTCCTTCTTTCCTTTCTCCTCCTCCAGTTTCTGGAAACCCATAGGAAGAAAAGGAGGGGGAGAAAAAGGAACAGTTTACTCGACTGAGGACAACTGCATTTCAATGGTACAGTAGCACACATGATCACAATAAGAAAAATATGGTCAATTCTAAAACGTGCAATAAAGTGTAAATGTAAAGATGTCACAAGTGGTTTACAGTCCCTGGGCCACTGACGCGACACACAACTCATCTCTGTGAAGGAGAGGATGCAGCTCCACAGCACGACACACCCCTGGGGTCAGATGTTTCTCGGAGGCATCACAACACACCCTAAGATAGCTCTGAATAAATAGCGCACCAAATACACTGATCCAGCGTGAGTTAATCCAAAATTAATCTCAATGGCAACCATTCTGAGCAAAAAGTCTGTCTTTGCACATAGATGGGGTGCAGATAATTTGTCAAACAAGTTGATCTGCCAACACAAAGATCAGAGCCTGAACTGTATGCAGAGCGAAAATGAGCCAAAGTGATCTGAAAAATGGATCTGTTATAACAACCATGCAGATTCCACTTTGCCTTAAACTGGAATAAACAAACGCAATGCATTTGCTATTCAATAAAGTAATACTTGAACTTCATTCATCGACTAAACATTCAGAATCATCCTTTCCTCTATCCGCACCTAAAGCACTCATTTCAGTTTTATCCAAAAACACTTAAAATTAAAAAAAACATGGACAACCTGCGCTACTCTTGGGAAAGTCATTAGCTCCAGTTAGATTAAAGCTATATAAGACCAATTACCCAAAAAGGAAGCAATGCAAAAAGCGTGCGATAAGGGCCTAAAGTAACTGATGGAAACGTCTCAAGCTGTGCTGTCACAGAGCCCATCTCCAGCACATGCACTCCATTCCTGCAGAACAGATGGTCCACAATAACAGATGCTGGAAACCACTTTTTAATTAACACCAAGAGGCATATTCAGCATTTCAAATGCAAGGCATTTAAAATGAAACATTAAAAAAAATTATTCTGCACTTGTTGGATTTCACCCCTCTTTAAAACAGGTACATACACACAAATACTTGCTTGGAGAACCACTTAAACGCAAAACAGATGAAGTTTCTATCTTATTACAAAAGAAAGATTCATCCTTGTGAAAACTAGTTGTTTGTGACTTACAGGTGTTGAACTATGGATTCAGCGCTTCACTGCCCCTACAAGCCTATTAGCTAGGCCTGGGAGGAAAAGCAGGTAAAACTGTTCATAGACATAAATGAAAAATAAATGTGGAGAAAAAAAAAAATTCCAGGTGATCCCTAGCCACAGTTAATTCTTACTTTGTAAGTTATCCACACGCACACACACAAACCATTATAAAATAATCCCTAAATACAAAAATACATACATGTCACATGAGAAGCATTGTAGGATTTCAATTTTGGCAAAAGAAATGAAATCATAGAAGGCGTCTTACCCAAATGCAGTCTTCTGATGCCTCCCCAAGGCTTGTTCTAACCAACAAGCGATAATGACTTTCCCACCAATCAACAAGACACCCACAGCTCAGATTCTACTGCTATTGAGAGCCCTGGATACAGCAGTTACTTATCTGCACTTTAAGACTCGGCTCGTGTTCAAAAATATATAGCAAAGCTGCATCTTTACTGTTGCTGACATTAACTGTGGGTGCCTTGCTGTGGAAGAATAATAGTTGAAGAGAGAGAGGGAGTGGAGAGTGAGGGAGGTTACATTTAAAATGGTATGAACTTGAGCCGTTAAGAGAGATCAGCCACTGAAAGGGAGAGAAAGGAGGGAAATCCCTACATCAACTGGAAGAGCTGATGGAAACATGGTATATTCCTAAACAAGTTCTGACAGTTGGATTCCTCTGTAGACTTACCTCAATCTAAAATGTTCCAATTAAG
Source organism: Hiodon alosoides (assembly GCA_025775065.1). Taxonomy (NCBI): domain Eukaryota; kingdom Metazoa; phylum Chordata; class Actinopteri; order Hiodontiformes; family Hiodontidae; genus Hiodon; species Hiodon alosoides. The sequence continues at coordinate 15,833 of JAOYSI010072390.1, forward strand.
ATCGATTGAGAAAAATGGTTCATGGCCATGGACTCCTGGCAGTCTACGTGCTTAAACTTGAACAGTGATTGAAAGTATATTCCAATAGTGAGTACGGAAAAATTAATCTGCGCACATACTTTTTATAGGTAGTACATGCTAGTAGTTCCGGGGAGACTAAAACAAAGCCCACAGAAACAGGCCTTTTCAGTGACAATTGTCTGTTCTTATGCTAAGTATGCCCACCTATTTGTTCCCTTACGATAACTCCTACAGAAATTAAAATAAATACTACTTTGGTGTTTGTATCTATGCAACCCAATAGACGGATCATTTGTTTTTTGTAAACAAAAACAATCTGCAACGTTAGTGCCAAGACGACAAGAACTGTCATAACGAACATAAGGGGAGGAAAATTAATAGAATCAAGGCTATGGCATTTTATACCTCATACAGAAGAAAATAGCATTGTACATTTTCCACCCTCAACCTGCAGGCAGGTAATTCATGCCATTTTATAGCCAACCCTGAGAACAGTAGTGTGGCACGCAGGGCAACAAGGGGCAGAACTAGAGGCTGGTTTTCAAGTGTGGCATAACAGTCAGCAACAGGCTACTAAAGTAACATGGTTCTAAATCCAATCCTACAGCTTGGGGGACAAGAACGGGGGGAAACCCCACACATACACACAGAAATGGATATGATGGTGCACAGTAGAGAGACAAACTGAAGGAATGAGGAAGGAAAGAAGAAAGGAGCATAGGTGGACAGAAACAAAGATCTTACCTGGCAAAGTCTTCAGAGCGCAGCGTGCTGTGGAGGGACGCCCCCTGCTACAGAATAAACTGCAGCCGAAATCGCTGCAGTGGTTATTGATTCTCTGTGCTTTTCACACATTTACATGGTAGGACTCGCAGAGGTTCACTGGGCTCTCTAGCCTAAATGCACCGGCACCATCCCCAGGTACTAGTGGGTGTCCATGGACACCCAGTGTCCCACAGCAAAGTGGAACCCTGTAAACGGTTACTGGCTATACAGTACTTACAGTCCTTTTACTCTGAGCCACAAGGGACACAGAAGCTGGAGTAGACCTCAGAGCCAGTTGCCCCATTGCAAGTCCTCTAGAAGGGGGCGCCCAAGATGTGTAAAGAAGAAATGAAAGCTCATACTTACATCCTATCCATGTAACTTTTTCCAAAGCTCTGAGATTCATCTTGCTTTAGTCACCATATGATCTCTATCATAATGGTGGGGTTTAATGAATAGATTAGCTTTAAGGGAATTTTACATTATGTCCATGCATTTTATGTGTGGTGAATGAACCCTGCCCTCTCGTATCCTTCATCTCCCCCCCTCCCCACAGAGGCACATGAAACGCATCCTTAGAATTGCATCTTCATTCATGACGGGTTCCTTTTAATGGGGAAACCCCAACAAAAAGAATTCAAGGTTCAAATCTGGGCAGTAAATTGTGACACAAAACGCTAAATTCTTCGAGTATCTGATAGATTTACAACCATGGCAAATAGAAATATTGCGTTTTCATTGCTTGGGTCGTTCTTCAGAAATTGTAATTGATTTAATATACAATTTCATCCTTTTGGGGGAGGCGGCAGTGGTTCTGGCAAGGGTTAATCAGAGTATTTCTCCAAATTAATTTTAATTGCAAATGGCTATACTGATAGATTTGAGATGCGTGGGGATTACAATAACCGGTGTAAGACAGATACAGGCAGCTTCCAAAGCCTAGGCTGAAGTGTAGAAACAGGCGCACGTTTTACCTTGTGAGTGTCCCGGAATTTACTGATCTCTCTGGAAATCAAGTCTCTCTTGTCCTCCTCCATCTCGATGGCATTGATGTCCTCCTGTGGCAGGAAAGTTAATACACCGTTAATACTCAAGCTGAAGTCAAACGGCTCCTGGGCAGACTGCGGTTCAGATTTGCAGGTTTGAATGTGAAGCATCTTATTGACAAGGGGATGCTCGCAGCTACAGGAAAATAGCAATTTGACTAAAATATACAGCTCTACTAATAAACCATGCTTTCACTTTGATTTAAAAAGGAGCAAACACACAGAACATTTTCGCTATAAAAGCATTTAACAGAGTCACAGTATCATAACTTGAACTGATCAAATTGGCCAAGCATTCAGAACTACCAACGCGCATTGGCCTTTCCTCACTAAAATGATTCACGCCCAAAACAGACTACCACTATATACGTCGGTGGGGTTCCATCAAAACAAGCATAAGATGTGGCTTTAACTAACTGCTAGCAATAGCGTAATCAACCAACACTCTGATTTGAAATAAACAGATCATATTTACTTAGCTAGTGCTTAGACAGTAACTTTCAAAATCTCATCAGATTTTAAAATCTGAAATACTAGGTGATGTACAAATGGTTTTAAATGATACAAAAGTAGATGTCGGCTATGTTTGCGTGAGGGATTTAGAGGTGTTGGAGGAAAGGAAATGCCAGTTATTGGATCAACTGACTAATATTTTCCTTATTCTGTTTGACATATTCAGTATGTTAAGCAAACTTCCTCAACATGGACTGACTTAACACTATAGAAACTATGCTAGGCAGAGGTCTGGTCTCCATAACTTGAACAAACGTTGAGTATAGGTTCAGTTAGGTTGCCGTAAGTCTCAGGCGTACAGAACGAGAGCACTGTGGTAACAAGTACAAACATTAGGAAAAGCTGTTGAAGAAATAACAGCTGGTGGACTTGCCTCCTCTTTCTTCTCCTTCCTTTTCTTGCGATGGTGAGTGTCTGCGTCCTGTGAGGGAGCGTTGAGCTCACTGGAGTACTCCCGTATTAGACCTTCGATTGCTCCTTTCACAATCTGGTCCCGTCTCTTCATCTCCTCATCAAGCACCTCCTCCTCTTCCTCCTGTTCCCCATCCTCCACCTTCGGTGTCTGCAGGAGGGAGAGACGCATCAGTCAGAGGCAACACAAAGGCACATTTTACATATCTGTGCCTACTGAGGATATTAGGCATCGGGTGACATTGTTCATTTAAAGAAACTATTTGCTGCAGAAGGGTCTTTGAGACTGACTGAACCCCACGGTACACACCCCATTGGCGCTTCTCTTCTTGGCCTTCCACTCATCCAGCTGGGCCTTTGTCTTGGCATCCACCTTCACCAGTAACTTCTTGTCACCTATCTGAAGTTCATGCAGGAGCCGTAGGGCACGCAGAGTGGACTCCGGCTCTTTGTACTCACAGAACCCAAAAGCTTGAGGAGAGAGTTTGCATTGTTAGATCATCACTCTAGGATGCAGGGCGTGCTTCTAACTGATCTCACAGTTAAGAAAATAGGTTGGAGTGAAAGGGACACTGGAGATGCAGAGAAGCTTCCATTTTGATTTTTGCATAAAACTTTGGATTTTTGAAGACAGATTAATGTATTATTGATCACAAACTGAATGGTCTACAGTGGATTCATTTCCATAAGTGTTGTATACTTGTGACTTGCACTTAATTACAACAAAACTAAAAAACAAACTAAGAGCTAAATATTGGGTAACTGTGGTGTTCTTAACTTAAGCAAGAAAAGAAAAACCAAAACACATTAACCGCAAATATAGCTACTTATCTGACAAGAATAAACCCAGCATGCAAGCCTCCTCACTGCAGCACCTCTGGCAGATTAGCAACTCCAAAAATGTGTTATTAAAAACAATGGAATCAACCGTTTCACTTCAAATATAATATTTAAAGAAAGGGGGGGTAAAATATTTTAGAAGTGTTGTACCTGTTTTGTTTTTACCTTGAAGTTTTCCAGAGGCTCCCTGGACTCTTTTCCAGCTCAGGACCAAGCCACATTTCTACAGGTAGGAAAAAGGTTACACAGCATGACATCTAGAGTAGAGTTAAGCCCCCATCAGATTTTCACAACCATTATAACCAACCTCAAAACCTTAATTTACTTTAATTGGCAAGGCCAGTACACACTACCCATTTAGAGCAGTGGATTTTTAGCAAGCAGGTCAAGTTTCTTAACGAATTGCATAAGTGTCCCTCCTGGGACAAACCTAGTGGACTAATAAAACTGAAATAGGACTGAAAATTACCATGTAGTGGTGCAATGTTTACAATTATCGAAAACAATTCCACAGACAGGCTCTTCTTTATTCCAATCAGCAGATTGAAAATGAACGAGACTTAAACAGGAGTTTGATGGCATTTAACAGCATGCTGAACTCCTCATTTAATTTTTAAAATTAGGTTTATCATATCAAAAATAGTTAGCTCAAGGATACAGAAGGAGCATGTGGCCTCTCACCGCCAGCAGCTGTCGAACCAGCATATCAGAGGCCTTCTCTGAGATGTTCCCCACAAAGACCGTGGTGGTGGGGCCCCCGCTCTCTTCCGTCTCCTTGGATCGCACTCCAGTGACCTCCTTACGAGGGCCCATGGGCTTGCCAACCATGGACATTGTGGTGGGTACCAGAACCTGTACCCAAAACAGAGACACACAAGCACAACAACCAGTAAGTACTATGAACCACCATTTTCTTTTGAAAACATTTAAACGGGTCTTCTAATAGCATTTTACCGTTGGAGTTGGGGTCATGAGGCCCATGTGGACTGGGATCATTGGTGTCCCTGAAAGGAGCACAGGGGTAACAGTTATCTTTATTTCAACATAGTTTCTATAACAAGAGGTTAGTCCAATTTAAAAACGGGTACAACTCTGTCATATGCAACACATAAATATATACGTATATTATAATGGTCACATACTTGTGGTGTCGCTGAAAAATTGCTGAAAAAAGTGATAGCTGAACAGCTCTTGGTAAATTCAACTTTATATAACAATATACTGTTCAAAATGTACAATCAAAGATTGTGTGCAAGCCTTAGTGCAACCCTTGATGTCCTCTGCTCACCTGGTGGCACTGTTGGGGGAAACCCAGCAAACTGAGGTGGTGGGATCCCAGGGGGTAGCTGAGGGATCCCAATCTGTTGCCGATTGAGGTGTGGAGGGTAAGACATCTTGAGGACTACCGACCTACAAGAGATACGACAGGTCAAAAATTACCACAGCTTTGATCACCTACAGTCAAACACGCCTTTTACTTTGAAGAATTGCACCGGATAAATAAGATAAGGGCTAGCCACAATTTTGGAAAGTTAGAAGGGTGGAAACTCTTAAAACTTTAACCACTCACACCAATAACATCTGATTGTAAACAGTAAGAAGCACTTAGCTAAAAGAAAATCCGCGAGGGTAGATTCCAAGTCTTCATAAGCTTGCTTGCTCTCACTCTCCACCCACGTAACCAGCTCACCTTCCAAGAACTAAAAGTTTTACTCAACTACACTATTTAAAGCTGACACAGATTTCTGCAACCGTCTTTCCCTCTCTAAACTCCCTGAATAAATATTTCAGAAAAATAGTCAGGGCATAAACAGGCTTTGGTGACAGTCTCAAATATTATTTGCCAGAAATTCATGGTGAAAGTATGTATACAAGCGATAGACTGACATTAATATACAGAAACATTTATGTGAGGATTAACTAAACAGCTAATCACCTGAGGGTCAATTATAAGTACCACAACCACAGAAAAAGCTCCTCTTATTAACATAAATACAATGATAAACGCTTATAATAGCTGCAGATGAGTATATCACATCAACATGGTCTACTTTTAATGCCTCGAAAATCCATTCAAAGGGTTATTCAAGGTTCCCTGAATGCAGTACATTAATCACAGTCCACACACTGGTAAGAGCATCGGCTAAATTACTGAACGTTTTTTTATGCTACAGGGAAAAAATCCAAGTCTGAATTTGTATCACATTTAAGTGTGTAAAAAAACTGCGCTGTATCAACGTGTGTAATTTGGAAATTTTCAAAACTGATTGGGCGTACTGCTACTAGTATTAAACGACCGTTCTCTTCCTCCCCCAAATGTGGATGAGTTAAGCAATTCAATTAACGTTAACTTAATGTTTCCACGAATCCAATAATACCTACTCACGGGGGACAAACGACATGTACATAAGAGAAAACGCATCGTGGTTTGAAATAAATTGCCACGATACGTTTCCGGTATATTTAGATTAATAAAATTGTGACAACTGAACACCGAATATACACAAATGGGAGAGAGAGCCGTAATCGTCAGAGGGACCTGATCATTACTTGATCTGCTACCGTAACACTTGTAATTTATGTTAAAATTAAATGAGACTGGTGCCATGTTTCTGTAACGCCGAAACATAGGCCTTGCGGTATGTGTGAGGCCTAAAAAAATTTAGCTGGCAAATGCCAGTTTTGACTACAAAATTCGGTAAATATTTGCCACGAAAACTTCGCTTTATCGTGTCATTCGGGAACTGCGTTGAATAAAATGCCTTTAAAAGGATGAGAAGCCCGGGGGGTTGTCATAAGAAACTAGCGTTCATGCAACAACTATACGGAGACTTATTCGGCTCGCAGTCATACCAGTCTTTCCCTCCCATTATAGCTAGTTAACTTAATTCGGAATGTGCTAGCTTGTATTTCACTATGCCACCAACATCTAATTCAATTAAAAAATTAAAATGCATATTATTCAGTAACTACAAACAACTTGATATAAAACACTCGATTTACAATATTCATATCTAAGGCGCACCAAGAAATATGGCGGATTGGTTTTTGTCGTCCTCGCCGAACTGGCATTTACAGGCCTAAATTAGTCTGCTGCCTCTGTAGAATCCTGAATCAGATACAAATACGCCATACGGGGTTATTAAGGTGTATGCTTACCCGAAACCAGGCGGCTTGATGACAATATAAGTAGAGTTTAATATAACTACAACAATTGGCTAGCTAGCTAGCTTCCCGTATGTCTTTCCGACGACTACTGGTTTTAGACAACCTTCTATGGCTAACAATAGAGTTACAGCATTGTAGATCTCATTTTCCGCCGTAGATGTCGCATGGCAATATGGGATACTAAAATTTGTTTGGAGGTGCGGATATCTTCAAGTAGCAATGCTACTTGTTCAACACTTGGAGGCGACAAAAACTTATTCAGCAGCGAAATCGGATGCTTAATTGTAAGACACTTGTGTTTATTGAACTATAATTATGTACTTAAATATATACTTGCTCGAATTCTTTAGAAAAAGTATTAACTAGAATTATTACGATATGGGCAAAGATAGCGTACTGACTTCACAAAACGACTTAAGGTCCGAAGGTTTTTAAATAACTGATACAATTTAGGAATGTACAAATACTTAGGCACAAATACTGGAATGTGTTTGTAAATTTAGGCTAACGTCGAGCTCCTAGAAATATCCGCCATGACGGAATACCGGTAAGTATGCTAACCTAATTCAACGCCTCTTTATGACACGCCCCCAGGAACGAACCCCCAATTTTGACGTTTTTTATTGGCTCATAAGAAGGCGTGGATTGGATCTGACGCAGGCAGGTGAAATCCCAATTGAAAGCCCTAGTCAACAAGCAATGGTGCCTATTTATAAATTCACATATGGTTTTAAAAGGAAGCCAATATTTTATCAGTGTGTTGTTGGTGTCAAATAACCATTCGAGTCTGGAAGAAATTGGTTGGGCTTGATCCTTTTTTTCCATTCACTGCCTCATGAATATGAATTAGGTAGGGTAGCATAAACGTTCCAGTAGTCTGGTTTGGTCAGTTGGTATCCGCTCTAGCGAGATATTATTATCGAACCTTAAGGAATTTGCAAGATAATTGCTACTAACATACACTGGCAGATTATTCTCTGGTGTATTTAAAATTTAACGGGTTTTGTTGTTGTTGTAGTTGTTCTACACATTTTACCATTAAAATGGCCTTGAGTGGGTCACTGCTTCGTCTTTTCAGAACACCGCTAAACAGCTCTTTTCAGCTGCAGAACCGTGCGCATTCTGTAGCTATTTTGGGCGCCCCGTTCTCTAAAGGACAGGTAATAATCATGATGTGTGTAATAAACCAATTTATACATTTATAAAGACGATGCAATTGCAACCATATTAGCTACATTTCATTCAGTATATTTCTGCATTAGAAAAGAAGAGGAGTGGAACACGGACCAAAAGCAATCAGAGATGCAGGTTTGGTCGAACGGCTGTCTAGTTTAGGTGAGTAGAACTAATTCAACAATGTGATTTAAATCTAGGCTATGTATGGTACTAGTATTTATTTTTTTAAGTCTTGAGATCAAATGTAATTATTTTTGCTATAACCCTTAGCGTATTACTATATATTGGTAAAATTAATTGAATTTGAATTATCGTTGGACTACATCAATTTAGATATTTTTTCTTAATCAGTCATACTTGCTGTGGGGCAGCGATTCCCTTCCCATTGCCTGGTCTCTTTGAAAACTTGGAAAGACGCAAAAAGGCTAGGAACTAAGTTTATCGTTTATCTCAACCTCGCGTTTCAACACATGCATCGGTTAAGTTTTTTTAGAGGTGAAAAAAACCAAAACAAACACGTTATTTTATTTACATCTTATTTACTTATTTCTAGCCTACTACTGAACGCAAATAGGAAATTAATAAGATTGAGTTTATTATAATTTAATGCAAGCACGTTATTTAATTTAAGCATCTTTACACACTGTAGCCTAAGAAATTATTTATTTAATTCTCTTACTTGACAGTGAAAACGTAATTCTTACAATATATACAAGTCAAATCGGGCGGTAGAATTTGACCTATTAAGTGTTGTAAAAAAGAGGGGAGTAACGCAGTTTAAAAGAGGTGTAAAAAAACAGGTAACGTGAAGAATAACGGATAGGAATACACTTCATGGTGGTACAATAGGTATATTGCACCATAACACCTCCACAACTATTATGGAAATCCATTACATTTACATTTGAGACATTTAGTAGACGCTCTTATCCATAGCGATGTACAAAAATGCACAAAAAATGGGTTATCGTTCAGTAAGATACTGAGCAACCATGCCCTAATGGTAGGGCATTTCCACTCCCGGAATGTGCAAGTCACTCAAAGAAATCGGAGCCTGTTTTCGTTGGCTAGGACTCAACTGGGGACATAAACATTGAGCAACCACAATCACTGTAGTGGTTACGCAACCGAAGTTTAAAGAGAAACATGTCTATAGTCTTAACGTATAAGTACAATTTGAATTATATTTAACTAGGAGGCACATTAGTGTTACATTTTTTTGTAAATTGTGCTATTTACCGTTCCTAACATTTAGTATTTACCGTTACCAAAGCGCTCTTTGAAGCCTTGTGCCAGGTTATCCATCCGGGTGAGCTAAAATTGGACAACGGAAAAAACTCTGCTGATATTTGAGAACCCAGCACTTCCTTCAACCAGCATAATTCCAGCTGTCCATCGTCTTTGTTAGCTTACTTAACGTGTTGCAAATGTGCTGAGCAACTGGCAATGCGATAAAGCGTCGAAACGATTGCCTGTTGCAAACCCAGAAAGTGTAACCTAAAACATGAATATTTGATATAAGGGCATTTGTTATCCCATGTTGATTACAATCGGGCGGTTTTTTGTACTGTTCGTTTTGCGTAAATGCTAATCGACTTCATCAAAAAAGATTCACGCAGCATTGAAAACGGACCCCTCGCTTAATGCTGTTGTAGTAATGTTACTTTACTACAATACACCTTGTTTTAAAGAGGAGAAACCTCCCATTGGTCAAAGCTTTTGTATTTGGTTCAACGCTTGTAAAATGTCATTATTTTGTGATTTTCTAACAACTAAAAGTGAGTTTTGTTTTTATACAGCATTATAATCAGTATATTCAAGTTTAGTCTGTTGGTTGACAGTATCTGTGAGATTTTTTAATACTTTTGTCGTGTAAACCCGTGATGTTCTAGCCAAATAGTTTGATCTTCAATCCAATAGGGCAGCTCACTTGAATATCTTTTAATATTCTGGAAAGGCGAGGCTGTTCTAACAACCTAGTGTTTATTATGCAAACCTAACCTTTGCCCTAACCTCTTTGCTTGGTACTTGTGTATTTATAGAAATTGTTGTTGCAATGTACAACAAGAATTGTTGACAATTTACTAAGTACTTTAAATTTTAGTTGGAAATCAAGTTGTTTTCATTTCAGACGAAAAACTTAAGTCTGACTTACTAGCACTACAGTATTTTTTGTAACTGTCCCTATGCCAGAAACCAAACAATGATTGTACAGAATTGCTGCTCTGAAAACCTGTCATGCAGTATGCATTGGATGTTTTTTAAATGCACTTTCGTTATTTTTTGTTTAAATAATATTAGCTCAAATGTTTTTTTAAGTGTTAGTGTTAGTTATCCGTGGAGATCTAATACCTTGCTTGCTTGCCTTGAAGCTAATCGCACTTTCATTCCCATATAAACCATGTGGGTCATCTAAAAGAATGGTTGTTGCAAAATAACAAATAATATAAATATAAGGGCAGATATATATTAATAGAAAATTTCCACTCTCTAAAATCACAAATTCGTCACCAGGACATGGCTTGTGATAATGTAGGGCACTAGGCTGGAACAAAATAAATTTTCACCTAACAGCCAAATCACGAGAGGACCCACACAAAAACGGTAAGAATGTGTGAACTCCACACCCATCTGAGATTGTACCCAGAATACTGGGGGTCCGACAAACCACTTCTAAGCCACGTCATTGTCGGAAATATTAAATATGAATTTTAGTATATACACCTAATAATTCCCCCAGAAGTTAGAGGGTAGTCTTCAATTCCAGATAGTGGGTCTGATTTCTTGTTTACCTCATGCCCACCCCAATTCCCAAAGTCATTCTTGTTTACTACATCGTTGCATGTAGTAGGCAAGGTCAAATGAAACCTGAGTTTCGGCTACTCAACTACTGCCGCAGTCAGAGGAACAAAAAGGGTAGATTAGCTACACAAAAGGAATCCTGCTGCCATTGCTCAAAGATTTATTCTCAGTTGTTTCATGCTCTTTTGTATTCGCCCACATTTGATCCGGCATTACCATTCTTTACCCTTCCAGAAAACCCTGTGCACGACTTTGGAGACCTGAATTTTCAGAACCTGGAGAAGGATGAGCACTTCATGCATGTGTCCTTCCCCCGCACTGTTGGTCGAGCTAATCAGCTGCTGTCCAGTGCGATTAGCAGGGCTGTTGGGGCAGGAAATACCTGCGTCATGCTGGGCGGTGACCACAGGTGAGGGATCCAACAGGTGTATTGATAGTAAATGAGTAGACATTAGTAATGATAATGAAGGGCTAGAGCAGGTCAGTGTTTATTTAAAAGTAGATAATTTAGTTGTTCACTATTTTTATCTGTTATATGAGCAAACGATAAACCTAATTTGCTTGAATATTCTTTGCCCTCAGTCTGGCAATTGGCTCAGTGGCAGGCCACGCCCAACAATGCCCTGACCTCTGCCTAATCTGGGTTGATGCCCACGCTGATATCAACACACCCCTTACCTCACCATCGGGGAATCTCCACGGCCAGTCTGTCGCCTTCCTGCTTAAAGAGTTGCAGGACAAGGTGAGCGGCACGCGTAACATATTGCCATTGCTGTAATACAGTAGATGCAGTGTCTTACTGTTCATGTTTTGCATAATATAGGTGGCGCCTGTTAACACTTCAGCTGAGGAGCATACAGGTGATAACCAAAAGTTTAACATCCCAGGGACACTATAATCATTATGAGACTGTTTCAGCTTCACTAATGAACTCAAACTGGACAAAGTGAAATGACGATGTTCCACAGTCGTCCTCAATTCAATTAGTCTGTCCCAAGACTAGTTGCACAGTGTGGTCTACCAGAACAGCTGCAAGTTTAACCTCAGTCACTGCTGAGCCACTCTTTTCTCTACCCACCTCCAGATGCCGGCCATCCCTGGTTTTTCCTGGATGAAACCCTCCCTATCCTCCACAGACCTGGTGTACATTGGGCTGCGGGATGTGGACCCCGGTGAGCAGTAAGTACAGTGCTACTGCTCCTTCCACATGGCAACATGGTTAGTTCTACTGTCCTTACACTCCAATACATTTATTGTCCACGTATTGCATGTTCCGGACTCAGCCATAAGGCACCAAAACACCATTCTGTCATCCAGTGAGTATTGCGTTTTCGGCTGATTTACAGTGATAATACAGTCTAATGTATATAATATAACAAGAACTGGAGGCTGCCTAGCCTACAGTGCAGTTAAATGACCAACCTCTGAAAGATGGATGGAGTACATCTGTACTTCCGTATTGTGTTTTGTTGCAGGGTACATCCTGGAAATGTGATCCTGCGAAACAAAAAAACAAAAAATACATTTTAAAGTAAATATATGTTTACAAATTAACAGAACATTCTGTTAAGGGGTCCACAGATGTATCAACTCATGCACATGCTTTAAATGTAAACCCTATCCCTTACTATCTTTAACTTTAGCCCATTACATCAGTCTCAGTCTCTTATGTCAGACTAAACCTGCTCTTGTGCCTCCCAGCCACATATTGAAGAACCTGGGGATCCAGTATTTCACCATGAGAGACATCGACAGAATGGGAATCCAGAGAGTCATGGAGGTCACTTTTGACCACCTTTTAGCCAGGTGGGGATGAAATTGACGAAGGCTTGGATGACCAATATCCATGTGCAAGCTTTTCCTTTAATGGGAGGCTTTCGTGAAGACTTCAGAAATGCGTTTAATAAAACTACTGTGTACTGGTGCTGCATGGGCACATTATAATGGATGAATGAAAAACCACTAAACTGACATGGTCAAAATTCAAACCGGATGTATAAATAAAAGATTTATAGAAAATACGGGATCTATGATAATGGCTGAACTTGAAAATTGTGTACTTAAAAGTCTATGTTTAAACAAACAATATATAATTTATACTATAAAGTATTTTTTCCCCAAAGGAAAAAGCGACCGATTCACCTGAGTTTCGACATTGATGCCTTCGATCCCTCTTTGGCCCCTGCCACAGGGACCCCTGTGAATGGAGGACTGACCTACAGGGAGGGCATTTACATAACAGAGGAAATTCACAACACTGGTAAGGCCTGTAACTGGAATTAAATAAAAGGTCAGGAAATGAAGCAGAAGTTAGTAAGAGTGATTTGATGTGCAGTTCCAACTTTTATGTACAGTTATTTAAAAATGATCTTGAGTACCACTTCAATGTATGATTAAGAATTTGTGTTTCCCTGTATGGGTGCAGGGCTGCTCTCAGTTATGGACTTGGTGGAGGTGAACCCCGTTTTGGGGGCTAGCCGTGAGGCAGTGGAGGCTACGGCCGGGCTGGCGGTGGATGTGATCGCGTCGTCGCTGGGACAGACGCGGGAGGGTGCACACATGGCCTTCCAGGAGGTCCCTTCACCCAAGGTAGACACAGAGAAACTGTGCCTCTAGAGCTTCTCACCAGAATAAGGACTTCGTATAAGGATCTCATCACTTTGCATTCCAAGTGTATTCAAAACAATTAATCAGCTTTTTTTCTTGGCTGATCTACTGTGGAGCTTTGACCAGACCAAACCTTTGCCTTGAAGCATTGGTGGCAATGAATGTACATGGGAAGAGATGCAGCTTTTTAATTGGAAATAATGCAGTCAGCAGATTGATCAAAGCTCTGATTTGGTTGTAGCAAAATGCTTTGGCAACAGGTAGCTAATCAAAAGGGCCAGTTTGGTTGTTTAGTGATAGAAAGCGTTTGCACTTTGGACCACTTGTGGTTTTAATTCTCCTGGTACTTTAGGTTTTTGTATTTTAATGTGAATGACAACTTTTTTAAAGGTTTGTGAACGGCATTTTTTTTTTTTTTTTTTACAGTAGTGAAATTATAGAAAAATACTCTGAACCGACCTTTTTTTCATGTCATCAAAAAATTATCTTTTCTTTGAAAATGGACAATAAAATATTAGCTTTGTTAATGTGTGCCATTTTTCAAATGAATTCTTATTGGCTCAAGATGGTGATTGTTGGCTTCAATAAAAGTGTCCTATATTTAATAAAATATGCATCCTGTATCACACTCCACTCCATCACAAACAATTGTCAATAGGTCTGAAATTGTGTGTTCCAATATTTGACCCACCTTATCTTGTTTTTGTTCAATAATAAGTGTCACCAGCAGCAACCATTGGTAGAGCTTTGTGCAAGTTTGACATGTGTGCCTATAATCCTTTAATAAGCAGGTGTGGCGAGTGCTGCATTCTTTGACAACAGCCTTTATAATCCCCCACACCCAAATCCTCCAAGTAAGATCTGATCACATCACACTTTGTTTTGTTTTTTCTTCCTTTTGGAACTTGCTGGTTTTCTCTGCACCCAACTAGTTCCAGCCAGCAGCGATCTGGCTACCTCCCAACAATCCAAAGCGCCACAGGGCAACCAGGGGATGGGCTCAGTGTCGATTTAATCATTGTCTCATTTACAATTTATAAGTTTATTCTACATAACTACATTTTAAATTTGGATTTGTTCTTTCGTCCTTTTACATTCATTTACTTGACAAAATAAAAATGATCTGAGGCCAGACTCAGAGGAATGTCATAAATAAATGTGAGGAACGCCCACAAATACATCTTTAGTTAAAAACTTTCATTCCTCTTTCAGAGAGTTATAGCATGGCCATAGCTTCTGATCTGCGCTCCACACAAGACAACTCTATGTGCAGCACCAATATGCATACTAAAAAGTCAGTCTGTCCTGTCTCCGGCAAGAGAGTCCACCTAATATTTGGCCCTCACAGTCCATTTTCTCTCCACACTCAATGTATTATCTCATCATGGTTCACATTATGGGTTGCAGGAAGCTGGGGTCAAAATCTTGTCTGGATTCCACTCGAGCAAGGCGGAATGAGCTCACAGGGAGGAGGAGGGAATGGCTCTCCTACTTTCGAAAAAACTTCAGATAGACAACAGCACCCAGGATGGCCGCCTCCATTATGATGACAACAGTCAGCAGCATCTTGTTTGTCATCAATCTAAATCTCAGTAAGAATAGAGAACGCAGGGGGTACAGAAATGTAATACTCATTTTTAAAATAGATGATCTTACAAACCACATCCCTGACACTTGCTTATAATAACATTTGATTTCATAGGTTGCATTGAATAGCATTGAAAAAATCTAACAGCTTCTTTAAATGGACATTACAAGGTCTCAACCAAAGACTGAAATACGTCATTAGCAAGTAGCAGGTTGGTGGATATACTTACCGACGCGATATAGATCGAAGGATCGTACGGCTTAGGCTAAGGTTCTCTCCAGTGTAAACCAGCTGTGTGACAAAGTAAAGACACCATGACAACAGGTTTGTTACCCTTGTCTTCCTCCCCTTCCACAAAGCTTTCGGCCCCCATGCTGCACACCCTGTGTCGTGTGCGGTCCAGCTGCTCCCTCTGCTCTCCCAAATCTTCTATGATGTCCCGGCCGACGTGGTCGGTCTCCACGCTGATACACTGGCTGCGTTTAATGCTCTGTGTAGCATGATTCAAAGACGCTGTACCTTGGACCAGCAAAGCACGCTGCAACTGTATCTGCGTCTTCACAGATCATTAACACACAGGGAGAACATTATAATCTGACAGGGACAGGGTAGAAACTATTGCGGTTTACCACAAGTGAACTGAATCAAATTCAATTCTAATTGAATACAGATGACTGGTGTTGGTTTCACGCCCCTAAGACCAGGGATGAGTGTATTGACCACATTTTCCAAAGGTGTGTATCTAGCGATTGCAAAGGCATGCTGTTTGCATAGAAACACTTACTGCTTGCACAAGACAGTAGAAGACCTGATCTGAGGTGTGTGCAAGACTCACACTATGCGCATTCTGGGATGCATAGACCCCTAGCCTGCCTCCTCCCGACAAGCTTGAGAAGCCCAAGCCCAGGTCTGAGCTCTTCATGTCTCGCTGTAATTGGCCCAATTCCCTGCAGTACAACCGTAGTTTGGTGGACATTGGGCTTCGGAATGAAGACGGTGAAGCCAACAGTTCCTTATCCATCCCCTGCAGCTAGGATCAATAAATATCAATCCCTATTACAATTTTAAAAAAAATTTCTCTACAGCGGTTGAGGTAAGCAAAGACAAATCCTTCATTAAAAAGTATGAGGATTGTTGTTACATAAAAAATGCAATATCAGGTATAGTTGCTTCAGAAGAACAAGTAATCTTCAGGACAACGACACGCTCGTGTTAGCCTTTTAACACTCATTCTGAGAAATACGAACTGGCTGGCGACCGCAATCCTACCAAAAATCATCGAACGCCATCTGGAGGTCAATATTATATATTACATGCCGTATTTTTCTTAGATGATCCAAAATAAGAAAATGATAAAAAAACATACAGTATAAGTACCATTTCTTTTGCTTCTCTACATCGGTCATCGAAGAGTTTTATCAACTGCTTCTTTTCCTCTAGATAAAATAAAAGAATACGAAAAATATGATGTTTCACAAAAATTAATAATCAGAAACGATATATTTGGTCAGTCAGTTGGCTAGTACAGTAAATTAGTGATTACATTAACCATGTAAATGTTATTGAATTACTAAATACAATTATACATATAGTTGATAACATAGACGGCATCTATGATCACCCTGATTAGTTAAATTATTAGACCTAAATTAACTAATTACAGCGCCTTACACAACAGTTCAATCTGCAAGCAATGCTGATGGAATTAAATAACTGCTAAGAGGATTTAAAGCACATGCAAGCTGTATCACATTTTGTCGTTCACAAATTGTTTATGCCAAATTTAATGTTTTGTCATCAGAATTATGTTAGCTACCTCCGTGACATAGCGAAACTCGTTGTGGCATCAGTTTGAGCTCGTCGTACAGCGATTGGTATGAATACTGCAGCTTTACAAACTCCGGAGAAAACATATTATTTAGCGTATTAACTAAGTAGTGTAATTGGTGTGCAGTAAATTATTGCTTAAATGTTTGCTTCCTATAAATAAAATACTCCAAACACGCAACCGTTAGCTTGATAATTTTTATATATCGAATCTGTTATTTAAAGTCATGCCTTCTTAATTAACAAGACTCACGGGGTAAGAATATTTCAGCGGTCCTTGAGACTATTCGTGACCATTTTTTTGCCTGATATATTCGTATTCTAATCCCATTGAACTAAGGAATGGATACTGTGTATGTAATGTTTGTACGTAGAATTAATAACCTTAATAAATGTATACTTATAAGAACGTCAACTTACACGAATACTATAGCAATATGGACTAATTACAAGTGCTCAGTGGAATGGTGTATTGCGGTCTATGTAGTACTGCTGGAATATAAAATAACTCGTGAGTGGAATCACATGTATATGGCCGAACAAATTTTGAAAACTGGGTTGAAGTCGTGTGTTACGTAAATATCTTGTAGGCCTATCTATGCCTTAATATCGAAAAAATCGACAATTTACCTTGTTATTAAACAAAACGGACCATTTACTTGAGTCTTGGAATGTGATTAGTCTTAATTGTTATTGGATGGAAAATCAAGCAAAGCATTCTTTAAAAATTCTAAATGCCATGCTGTGATTACCATATACTGAGAATGTATTTAAAAATCTTTTTTTAAAATACATATGATTAAAGAAATTATCATAATGAATAAGTTCTGTGAATTTTGGCTTATATACAACGCACTAACTGATTTTAACGCTGTCTTATTACCGATGGGAAAAACTACAATCCCAGAGTTCCACCGCACATGCATTACAACTGCGGGTTAAGTGACAGAATACACGCCGCTGAGAGAATACGTAGAATAGCTGTGGCAGAAGAAGCTGCGATTCGGCAGTTAAAGGAACGGTTTCGCGATGCTCGCATTATTATTAATTTCGGCCTTCACTGTGGTTATTTTACTGTTGGTGTTATTTGCACCTCTTATCAGGTAAGCTTACTCTTTTTAGATAATAGCTTATATTCTTGAATAGGTTCGTTTTGGAAATATAGTCGCCTGACAATAACATGAATGTACTACTTGTAGAAAAATAAATATTCTTATAAGTACATATTATATTCTATAATAGGCATTATAAAGGAAAGAAATTAACATTTAAATAATTGGCTGATAACGGATAAAGACCCAAATAAAAAAAATGTAGAAAGCTAGTTATGGAATCTACAGAACTGAAGGTACCTTTTAAAATAACTCGTTTCTTATCACTGCGGATTCCTGGCAGATTAATTCAGGTTGAATTTAAAGTTATGTTCCACTATAATTTAGTTTACCAATACATTAGATTATATATTTGCGAGGTAAAGTTAGAACTGTAGTGTGTTAATTGTAAATGTGCGGTAAAACTCAAATGGCACGATCTGCTCATAGGCGGGGTTAAGCAAAATGTTCTCCTTATTGGTTACACAAATTTCTCTACGTAATATGACCCGATCGTAAAATAGTAATTTGGTGAACTAGCACCGGCTTTAAAAAAAATCATTTTTAAAATGCATACATTTACCCAGGTTGAAATCAGTACATGCAAGCTCTGCATTGCTCGTCCTCGTCAGACACATGAGAATAATAAAAGTTTACCCATTTAATAACATGAATGCATGTGTTGCTATTATTCTTTATCGATTACATACTTTTCTTTATTTCAAAAGCTAACCAGTCCAGTTCTATACTACTTGGGATGAAGAATATTGTGCCCTTAAGGTGAAAACTATTAGGTCATCTTGGCTGCGAGGAATAGATTCTAAGTCTGACTAAATAGTTAGGAAGACCAACATGCTTAAGAAGAAATGGTCCGAGCCAGGCTTACTCACGAACCCCTGTAGCGACAGGGACAGCAGTCAAGCTAGATGATCAGTCCAGATTTGTTTTTTTACTTGCAGGAAATATGCAGCCGGTGGGGTATGTTTGTCTTCAGTTCGGCTTGATGGAAAGACGGTGCTGATCACCGGGGCAAACACAGGAATTGGGAAGGAGACGGCACGGAACCTAGCAGCACGAGGTATGATGCACGTGACCCCTAGATCCCCTGCACAGACAACATAACTGCCCGTGCAAGAGTTGGCGATTATATTTCTGTGAATCCTTGGAGTCAAACAGCAGGGTGGGATGCCTACTTTATTGATGTTATCAACAGGAGGGTGGAAATGTGCTTCTTTTACTGTAGTTTTTTAGTTGATTTATTAAAAAGTAAGCCCATTTGCTTGAGGAACTCAGTTTCAACACACACGTTTAATGTGAACCCGTTTCAATCAGGGGCCCGGGTTGTTATGGCATGTCGGGACGTGAAGAAGGGCACAGAGGCAGCAGCCGAGATCCGCTCCAGTGTGGAGGGGGCAACGGTTGAAGTACGAGAGCTTGACCTGGCCGACATCCGCTCAATACAAGCCTTTGCACAAAGATTCCTCAAAGGTAACCAAAATGAATTTTCCTGACCAGTCCTCTTTGCATTTTCTCATAAACATACCAGTTAAAATGTACTCTTAAAATGTATGTCTTGACCTTAATTTCTTCAATTGGAAAAATTTGTAAGCAGGGTTCAATGCTTGGGAAAACTGGAAGACTGCTTTTCACATGGTTTCTCCTCTTTCCCTCTACAGAGGTGAACCACCTGCATGTCCTGATAAACAATGCAGGGGTGATGATGTGCCCTTACATGAAGACCACAGATGGCTTTGAAATGCAGATAGGTGTTAACCACCTGGGTGAGAACGGCCAATAAATCACAACAGCCACAGTCAACTATAAGGGAATAAAAATGCTTAATTAGATTAATTGTGGCATTTTGAAAAATGTGTTTTCACATGAACATGACTGAAATAGGAATTAACACTGAGTTGTCTGCCCGCTGTAGGCCACTTCCTGTTAACGTACCTCCTGATTGGCCTGCTAAAGCGAAGCGCACCTGCTCGCATTGTTGTCGTTTCATCACTGGCACACAACTTTGGCTGGATTCGCTTCCATGACCTGCAGAGTCAGGGAAGCTACAACAGCGGCCTTGCCTACTGCCAAAGCAAGCTGGCTAATGTGCTTTTTGCTCGGGAACTGGCACGCAGACTTGCAGGTATGAAAGCGGTAGTTGGTGGGGTTGGGGGGTCTCATCTATTCATTCCAAAAACTAGCATACTATGTTTATAAAAATGAACATTATCAACATAGATACTTGCATTACTGTTCTACCTATTTTTAAGGTTCCATTGTGCACTTAAAATGTGTCAGAAATGTAGGCGGTGTGCATCTGCTCTTGTGAGAAAATTCAACACATATAATACCGTGGTCATTAGCATGAAATCTCTCAGCTATTCTCCTATCCTTCTAAAGAAAAGGTTATTTACTAACACCAGAGATGAAAATTGTTTTAGTGTACGGACTCACACCCAGCACAAATGTTAGGTAAAATACAATCGTCACTAAATTGTGATAAAATGATGAATTTCAGATATAATTTTTTTTATTCAGTAATATTTTTAGAGGGCCAAATATTTTAAAAATATTCTTCATTAGTAAAATGTTTAACTTTTCAAAAGGAAAGAACATTTCAAGAATTGCTCTTCACAATATTTACACATGGAAACGCTAAACAATTAGCCAATCATTAAAACCTCACAAACAGATAAATAATCCTTTTTAAGGCTACTTTGCAAAGTTAACCCAACTAGCAGAGTTAGACAGACGCTGACAGCTCACCCCCACCAGATCACTGACCTTCATCAATTTCATCCTCCTCAGGTTCCGGCGTAACTGTAAACTCGCTGCATCCAGGTTCGGTGCGATCCGAGCTCGCCCGACATTCCACTCTGATGTCTGTGCTCTTCACCCTCTTCTCCATCTTCCTCAAGACCACACGAGAGGGGGCGCAAACGTCCGTGTACTGTGCTGTAGCTAAGGAGCTGCACTCCATCTCTGGAAAGCACTTCAGGTGAGTGAAGAGGCTACATGGTTCAGCTGAGGACTAGAAAACTCCACTCACAAAATACAGCCTTCCATATTGGGGGGAGGGCGGGGGGCATAACGAGCACCCGATTGACGGTTGTTTTTGTTTTTCGTTCAGCGACTGCGCCCCTGCCTTTGTGGCTCCCCAGGGAAGGAGTGAGAAGACGGCTAGAAAACTGTGGGATGTCAGTTGTGAGGTGCTGGGCATCGAGTGGGACTGATCCACTCTCCTCAGCTTCCCCCATGCGTACAATGGAACGTTACCAGAACCCTTTTTTTGGTTGTTCTAAATTCTGGCTTTTTACAGACCTTTTCCCTGATCATGCATT
Organism: Hiodon alosoides; assembly: GCA_025775065.1. Classification (NCBI taxonomy): domain Eukaryota; kingdom Metazoa; phylum Chordata; class Actinopteri; order Hiodontiformes; family Hiodontidae; genus Hiodon; species Hiodon alosoides. The sequence continues at coordinate 37,026 of JAOYSI010072390.1, forward strand.
CCTACGCCATCACACTGCTGTTGTACATATAGGTCAATAGGGGGTGTGAAGTGAGAAATGTAGGGTAATGAAATGTACCGTTTGTAGAACAAGCAATTGGTTTTTCTATGTCAATTTATACACTATCCTGAGACACGTTTGTCATTTTAAAATTTGATATTAATATTTGATATGACATTAACAGTAATTTTGTCATCTTGTCATACTCTGTTTGTAAACCTGCCTCAGAGCTTTTATAAGGTGCCCATGTCTATAACAACCGACCGTTGTCTTAACACAGAGTAAAATATGTTGTGAATATTAATGAATTAAACTTCTCCTTGTAAATATAGTAGCACAGCTTGCTTTACAGGTATATTTCTTTCTTTAATTCATATATACAAACACACAAAGGAAAAAACGTCAGTGAAAATTTATCAATTTCAATGAAATGTCCAACAATCATTTTTAGATGAGCTGGACAGCCAAGAATTTTGTCCCATGTTTACAATTTTTCCTTAATGTTTTTCAACTTTAAAAAGATTTATTTGAGAAAAGCTTCTAAGATCAGTTCTACTCCTTTCACCCTTCTTACTTCTGTTAGATATTAATTATCTTGTATTATACGTGTAGCACAACTACAGTAACCTAGGATACTGAGCTACAGTTCAGAGCTCATCCACAGTGAAGTGCACTCACGTAAAGGTAAAAACAGGTAAACTGTGGCACCGAAGGCCCACCAGGCAGTGTGCAAAAGTAACTGTGACCTGAAACACTGAGGCAATTTCACACAATGATACAATGGAGAATTCTTTCCAGATTCTAAGTAGAAACTTTCCTGTATGAAATAAAAGTTTCAAATCAGAAATTAAGGCAGTACCAGGTAAGAATCCAGTTATTTAAAAAAATATGAACAGCCTTATACTGAAAACTATGGCCAAAACTCAAAGCACATACTGGGTTACCTCGCCTATCCTTAGAGTTTATAATGTAAATATAAAGTTTGTTAAAAGGCTACGGTTATACATGCAAGTAAATGTGATTTGAAAGAAACATTTGAACAATTTTACCCTTTCAAACATCTACCACATCTCTATGCATCCCAGCGTTCAGACCACTACAATACGGTGTTAAATCCCTTTAACCAATATCTTTACCCTGTGATTAGCAATTTACTGTCCAGCTCACCAGAACATATACATTTATACACTAACGCACAGATCATTATTACACAGGTTGGCCTATTGTATACAGACACAGGGCAGCCAAGAGATTGCAGATTAAGTTATGAATGGGAGTTCTGACTGACCTGTCTTAATCACCGTGACATGCCTTTTAAGCACCATACAAGACAAACAGCCCAATACACGATGGTTACAAAGAAGGCTTCATCAGAAGTTACTGACAAAATGGAACCGGGGATTAGACATTTTAAACTTCTGCGATTAGTTTTCCCTTATTAAATAAATAAATGCATTTCAAATCATTGCCCTCATTATTAATGAAATTACGTATTAGACGATAGTTTCCAGTTTTAAAATTTAACAACAAGCAATTTGTCTGAACATCAGAATTGGACAAAAAGGCAGACAAAGCCAACCAGTAAAAATTTAACCGTAACACTATGCTAACTCTGCACTAAAATGCATTGCTATACATTTTTCTTTTACATCTTTTCAAACAATACTTCCGGCTTAGCAAACAACAACTCCAGCTCTGAAAAGGCCCTTACTTTGGAGTAGAAGCCCTGACAAATAAACTGGTGCCATAATTTGCTGTTGACAGTTTTCAGGGGATCAGCTTATTCTTTGCGCCCCCCCAATCCGCAATGCAATACTTTTGTAGCAAAAAAAAAAAAAAAGCAGGCATAACATCGACTCATGTAAAAAGATAAAGAAACATGATGAAGACATGCCACTATGTCAGGTTGTAATATAAAAGAGATTTTTTTTTTTTTTTTTTTTTAAGTGTTGAGGGTGGTGGAAGAATCCCTTTTTGCCGAGGTAGGAAAAAAAGTTTTAGGGGAAATACATTTTTACAGTAAATTCCCGTTTCTGGGATTATCGAAGGAGAGATGAATTGTTAAATGATTATCTGTAATTTAAAATTCAGTTTTTCTCCTGAGGGAAAGTTGACACATTTCTGACATCTGAAAGAGTTTCCCCAGGTGAGAGAGATGGCACAGCAGTGTTTTAGTCTCAGAAACTACTGTAGACCCCACTGGTGAGCAGCGGGGAAATCAGTGGCATAGACACAAATGAGCCCATGGCTTCTCCTCTGCATACATGCTTCTGCTAAGGCATCCAGTTTGGGTATCCCGCCAGCGCATCAACCCGCCGCACATCTTCTGCCCCTGTGTTACCTGGCATTGCTGCGTGCCTGCCGTTGCCGTGGCGCCCCTTCCTGGTGCTCGGACAGCCACTGACAGCAGATGTCCTGCATGACGGAGTCCCCAGAGGCCTCTGCCGCCTGCATCACCTCCTGAACCAGAGGCCCTGCACGGCCCGCCTCCAGCTTCACCGCCAGCAGATACGCAGCCCGTAGTTTACTGCACTGCAGGTAGGCCTTGATCTGGAGAAAGGGTCAAATTAGTAAACTGCAGGGAAGTGTAAAATAGAACAAAAGTCTCAAGAGGAACAGAAGGGATTTGAAGTGAGTTCGGAGAAAGAGGAGGTCCTCTCACCTTGATTTCTTTGCTCTTTGACTCTAGAATCAGACTCTCCAGTTCTTTTGTCTAGATGGAGAAAGGGGGGAAAAAAAAATCACAAATCAATCAATTAAACAGAAAACAGCATGTTTCTTGCCTGAAGAGGTACACTGAGGTAGCTTTCCTCCCACTCCCTGCCCCCTACACTGAGGGTAGCTTTCCTCTCGCTCCCTGCCCCCTACACTGAGGGTAGCTTTCCTCTCGCTCCCTGCCCCCTACACTGAGGGTAGCTTTCCTCCCGCTCCCTGCCCCCTACACTGAGGGTAGCTTTCCTCTCGCTCCCTGCCCCCTACACTGAGCGTAGCTTTTCTCCCGCTCCCTGCCCCCTACACTGAGGGTAGCTTTTCTCCCGCTCCCTGCCCCCTACACTGAGGGTAGCTTTCCTCCCGCTCCCTGCCCCCTACACTGAGGGTAGCTTTCCTCCCGCTCTCCTGAGGCGCATGGCGGGCTCTCACATCGGCTGGCCCCTTGTCGGCAACAGAGACGCAGCTGAGCACGATGCTGTCACAGTCGCCCTTGGTGGCGGTTCCCGACTCCCCCACGCACTTAAGGAGCTGCCGCACAGCCCCATACTGCCGCTGGCGTACCAGACGTTGACCAGCTCGCACATACACTGCCAGGGCCTCCAGTTGGAAGTCCTTGGAGGAGGGACAGAGTTAATTAACTATCTGACCAGGATGCAACCACCAACACAGATAAATAACATTATTAGGATACATGTCTCCTACCTGTATTACTCTGTAAGCAATGCCAAATCCCTCTTCAATATTTTTACCTCCAAGCAGTACCTGTAATCAGAAATGCATGTGAAAATCCCACAACCAGAGGTTGGCAGCCCCAGAATTCAGTTATTTTCTTTTTACCTTGCAGGCCACATCTATCTTCATGGGGCTGCTCCCGAACAGCGTGGGGGGCGGGGTTACCCCAGCGGACAGAGATGTCATTACAGAGGCACGTGACGGGGCGGAGCTCTCGCAGCGGTGCAGGAAACGTGTGACCTCCAGCTGCAGCTCAATTGTGTTCATGTGCCTGGAGAGGGCCAGCTGAATGGGTGAGCATTACACCACCGTATTCCTTTAAAGTAATTCTGTCAATATGTCGTCTACCTAGATTTCAATGGGTTTTTAGTCAAATTTTTCCAGATGACATTGGAATGTAAAAAAATTATATTTTCTCTTATATATTGTCCATACATTGTCTGTTTCATTTTATTTTCATGCATGCATCCTGTGGTACCCGTGCATTACATCTGGTACACTGAAACAAGAGACACCATCTCTACAAAACCACGGTCCCCTCTCACTCCAGCTCACCTGGACACATCACTGGAGGACATCTTCTTGCGGAAGGAGCTGGGGGACCTCCTGCGTGTCGCGGTGCGGCCCTGCTGCTCTTGCAGGTAGGTCTTCAGGTGTTCCTTGGCCCTCACAAGCCATCGCTGCTGCTCACCCAGTTGGAGATAGGACTGGGCGCCATGCGTGAAGAAGCGGATGCAGGTCATGGCCGCCCGCACGTGGTCCTGGGAAAACCGAGACACAAACGGAGTGAAGATGAGAGTGGCGCCACGTGGTCCATAATGGTAGAAGAAAAGTATGTGAAGAGTGGGTGACGACACTGACCATCATGAACTTCTGCAGCTGATACAGGGTGTGGAAGTATCCGCGACGCTGCATCAGCTGACAGGAAGAGATGAGGTAACGGCTCCACCCCTCCAGACTGGGGTCTAAAGTCTCCATAAGACCCTGCAGCGCTCCCAGGCGCCCTTGCTCCAGGCTGGGCTGCAGCACACCCTCCAGGAACACCTCCTCAGGACACTCCTGCAGGACAAAAGATCTTGGGGATCTCAACCAAGTTCAATCCACTTCATGGTTAAAGGCATTACTGATACTGACTACATACTGTAGCTACCTGATGCTAATTTATGGTAGCACTATCAAAGACTTTGAACTGAATAGACCACAAAGTGACCCTGAAACCCAGCCTCACCTTTTTGAGTAGGTGCGACAGAGCTTCCTTCGTGTCGTCATTCCTCATGTAAAAGCTGACTATCGCCAGGTGAGTGCCATAGCTGTGTAGGTAGTACAGGCACTCCTGGTAGTAGCTACTGCGCCCTTCTGGTCGGTCTGTTGGGCCTGGGTCAGACAGCGCCTCCTCGAGCTCTCTCAGGGACGCCAGAATGTCCTCCTCAGCATTCTTTCAACAAACAGGATGAAAACACAAACATGGGTACGACAGGATGGAGAAGGAGCTGACGAACAAGTATGTGTCAAAAAACAGAAAGACAACTGTGGGATGTTGTACCAAATGCAGGTATAGGGGTCTACTTTAATTGGTGCAAATCCATTAAAACTAAGTAAATAAAAATAACAATTTAAATGTAGTTTATTATTGCTGGAAGGTAATCTCTGTCATACCAGAGCCATTGTCGGCCTGACTGTGGACTCCAGGTGCTGGATGATCTCTTGCAGTAGACGGGGCCCCTGGTTGAGCTGGTTCCGGTCAACCGGAGCTTTCATGCAGCGAGAGAGCTTCTCTCGGGCCTCACTCAGGTTTCCTGCCTTCAAACAGGCCATGCCCCATGCCTGCCACACCCCGCTTGGGTCCAGAGCACTCTTAGTGGACACCTGGGTAAACGGACACAAAGAGGGAGAACCTCAAACAAATGAACCAAACACACACACACACACAAACACACTATTACTTCCTAACTAATATTTTATCCACAATCACATTCCTGTTTTGAGTATATTCCAGAGACAGCAGACTAGCAGGCACGGCACGTTCCTTGCCTGTTGCCTGTGAATTTGCCTGTGGATGTGAGGCATATAAATGGCCTTCTGTTCTTTTCCTCCCACACTTACCTCCACTGCCAGCTGGTAGTATTCCGCTTCCAGGAGCTGGTTACGTAGGCGTGTGAGAGCCGTGGACTCTAGAATATCATCCAGAGAGGGGATGTACTTGTAGTTCGCTACCACCAGAATCTTCAGCACGTCCACTTTGCTGATGTAGCTGAGGACGAGGATGAGTATAAGGCAATAGATATAGATTCGGATGCTGCAGACTGAGAAGCACAAAGCAGATGATTGTCCACAAACACAGCTTAAAGTGTCTGCAGTGTCAGGCAAGCCCAAGTACTCCATCAGGCACTAGTTAAAAAATAAGACAGCAATGCCTGTCAATGTGGATGTTTGTCACATTGTTTCCAGGACTCCTCAGCTACTTTGACATGATTACCCCCCACGTTGGCTCTATTCCTGTCGGGGAAAACCCCTCGACTTACCTGTCACACAGCGCAAGGTCCTGGCTCCGACCAACCTTGACAAACATAAGCTTGGCGCTGAAGAGCAGCTGGCGCATGACGTCAGCAAGGAGGCGGGCATCCACCTCGGGGTTGTTGAGCCCCTGGGAGAGTGAGCGGCAGTGAGCAATGAGCTGGTGCCCACATGCTGTGTGATCGCTGTGGAGGGAGAGGACAGCGATGCAGAGGGAGGCACTGGGGGCCTGGGGACGGATACCAGAAGACAATGGGTTTCATCAGTTTTACCAGTTTCATCAGTTTTACCAGCTGACAGTGCATTTGGAGCACTGTACTAATATAAGGAATATTGTTTCAATATGTTCTTAGATTTTTTCTCTCATAGCATCATTATAGTAATATAATGTTATAATATATAATATAATAAAAGTGTTATAATATTTATAATATAGTATGTATTAAGTGTATTTTATTTACACTTACTGCCATGTTTGCACTGTTTTATCTACTATCAAAATGGTTTTCCTTTATTGAAGGAATGTTGTCTTATTTTGCGTGTTCATACATTTCTTCTTTTTTTGCATGGTATCAACTGTCGCAAAACTGAACTACGAAGTTCAAATGTTCTATTATTGTGATAGCCCTAGAGTTTAGCATTTAGAATTGGGTTCTTGTTTCCAAAGGTTTTTAAAGGATATTATTAGACAAGCATTACAGGTTCGGAATTTGCGATCACAGAATAACCCAGTCTGGGTTCATAGTCAGACGCTGACCTGCTCGTAGTAGAACTCGCTCTGCAGCTGCTGGTTCTCAACCAGGTTCAGGCTGAGCCGGTACTGCCGCTGGGGAACCTCTGGCAGGCGGATCATCCCACCAAAACCATCTTCGTTGACCAAGGGACTGCCAGCAACTGCAAAGACCCAGTGGAGACGTGACAAATGCGTTTCATTTGGTAAAGCAACTTGACTGAATCAATTATTTGTCGTTTTACCAGACACACAGGTGCATTTACCTTCTGCCTGCTCCAGGTCTTCATCTGGGCTATAGATACAAAAAGGAGGCGGGTGAAAACATTGTGAAATTTCGAACTACATGGGACTTAATATGAACGTTTGAGTGGTTACTTCCACCAGATGAATACGTCCGATCCTGTGCCTGGAAGGAGCCTTACTTGGGGTGTAAGTAGCTGTAGCAGTGGTCACACACACGAACCTCCTCAGTACACCCTTCAAACTTCATTCTGTGACCAGAGCAGGCCTGGCAGACGAGGCGCCCACATCGCCGGCAATGGTGCCGTCTGTTAAACTGGGGAGGGCAGAGAGACGTTCTGTCTACAGACATACCCTGAATTTCCTTCCCTCCATCCGGTCACCCCCTCCCCATGGCCCTGGCCCTTTCCCATTTCCCCTCCGATTACCCCCTTCGCCTCACCATGGTGAACCTCTCTCGAAGGCAGACCATGCAGAGAGTGTGCTGGTGGTCTGGGACCCAGTCTTTGCGGTTGGGGGGTTTCTCTGGTGGAACGAACTTCGAAGGGGATCTGGGCCCACGTCCGGTCGAGCTCCGTTCCCTCTCCTTCTCTCTGTCCCAGTTGGCAGAGTGCATGTGCACAGGGGTGCCACCTGTGCAAGTGGAACAAAAGGACTGGGGTCAGCACTAATAATTGATGTCCATAATAATGAATAATTAACTATGCATTATGTGTAGTTTTACCTGCTGTTGGGGGTGGAGTCTCTACACTGGGCGAGGAGGGCTGGCTTTCCTGAGCAGGACACTGCCCCAAGGCATCTTGAAGACTGATGACCGAATCTGTAGCCATATTATATATACTTGCCATCCACAATATTCACAGTTAACCCTAATGCAGTCCCTAATATTAAAACTTTACATCTCTCTGTGATTAAATGAGTGCACAACAAAAGCTAATGGATGAGCACACAGGAATGGGGAGTACAGACCAGAGCGTGTTCTCTCTCTGGGAGCGTAGGGGAAGTCCAAGGCCTTGCGCGCGTAGCTGGACAGCAGAGCATCAATGTCACTGGGCTTGAAGCTGGTCTCCTGGCCTATCAACAGGCTGCGGAGGGTTTGCACTGCAATGGCAGCCCAGTCCACCTTCAGGTTCATGAGCATCTGCTCCAGCATCAGAAGTGGGCTCGACAGCAGTGGGAAGTAATCCTGCCGAGCCCCAGGAGGCAAGGTGAGCAGCACCTGGGGAGAGGAATCCATGATGGTATACTGACTGATGTTCAGTATGCCATCTAGTGCAGGACAATACCTGGCTTTTTGGTCTGCTTTTTTCAGCACATCAGATCATGGTAAAGAGTAGCATATAATATTTAGGGGTTATTTAAAAAACAGACGGAGTTGCGAACTCTCCCAGTTATCCGAGCTGCCACCAATCTGTTATTAAGTGTAGTCCGGGCACCTAGGTTGTCTGTGGCATTATTGCTCTCACAAATAATTCACCTACGTGTGTGGGCTACAGCATCTACCCCATGATTTCTCACCTTGGAGCCCAGATGCAGGGCATGTATATGGCATCGCCGGGCAGGAGACACATGGTTCTGGAAGTGCAGGGTCAGATAATCAGCCAAGAAGTGGCATGCTGCCAATCCAGGACGACGGTCCAGGGCTTGTTCGCAAACCTCCAGGCCCAGTGCTGAGTCTGAGAGGCTCTCCAGTAGCTGAGGGAGTGATATGGGCCAAGGTCCAAAACATCAGGTGAGCAAATGTTTACGTTTTTCCATTTTCACTACCGAAAAGACGAACGCAAGCCACCTGGAAGGCCTCTTCTGTCTGTCCCTTCTCAAGCAGGTGAAGCAGGTGTTCCGTCTGCAACTTCAGCTTCAACACCGTAGAGACGGGATTCAGCTGCACCCACTGCCTGCACAGCTCAAACTCCTGGCACAGTAAGGTGAGAAGAAACAGGGTGAGGGAAGCACCAGCACACTCCCCTGACAAAGTACAGCAGGGGGTTTGTCAAGGTGTGGAAAGGTGGAACCTACCCTGGCCCCCAGCATCATGGAGAGCACTGTCTCGGGGTCACGGCCAGACTCTGCTCGCACCTCCTGCCACGTTGTCCAGGGCAACGGTGGTTGCAGATTCAGCATCTAGAAAACCCCAGGAGGGAGAGGGAGCATGGAACAAGATCATCACCAGAATAAGTTAGATGGATCGCAATGTTTACACAAGGCGTAACAAGTGAACACCAAAAGGTACCCTGTTGTAGATCTGTAGCTCTTGCTGCCTCAGCTCTAGCTCGCCCCGGGTTTGCCCCTCTGTGTTGGAATCGCTCAGGCAGAACTGCAACAGTTCCAGACAGTCTGCCAGGGGCCAGCGCTCCAGGCCCTGCAGAGCCACATGTGCCCGCAGGTTGGCCTCCTGAACCCGAAAAAGATGTTCCATTCTCTTGTCCTCCTCTGGACATGGACAAAAGGAGAGGTATGGTGTAAAATAATATATTAAAACAATAATTATTCAGATAGGAAGAGATTAACTCAACAACAACCTGACATTACCAAGCAACAACAAAATTGACTACTATGACTATGTCTTTCACCCTCCCTGTCCTGCCCTTTTCTCTTTCACTAGTGCTATCGTTGCCACCCCCCTGCACGCAAGGTCTGGTTCTCTCGTTGTCACCACCCAGAATGCCTGGTCTGGGGCTCCCTCACCTTCTAGAGCAGCACATGCCAGCAGTCGGTCCCGTAGTGTGGCCTCCAGACTAGAGTTCTGTCCGTACAGCTCCAACAGCGTCAGGGCACGGCCAAGATCCCGGGAGGCCAGCGCCTGACCAAACGCCTGTGCTGCCAGCTCTCGGGCCGAGCCTCCACCCATGCCCGAGAGCAGCAGGCTGGCCAGGGGCTTCCCACACATGGAGGCACACAACCCAGAACCACCACTTCCCTCTTCTTGGCCCCTTGAAGACCCCAGCACAGGCTCGGCCATGGCCTGGAGATAGGCCTGCAGGACAGGGAGCTCCTTCAGCAGGATCTCAGCCTCCCGGGCCAGCTGCTCACCATCCAGCGGCACCTCCTTCCGCCCTCCACGAAAGTAGGAGGGGAGCCCCGACCAAGGAGATGACGTCCTTGCCACTGGCCCTCGGCAGGCGCCCAGACAGGCCAGGGCTGCCAGTAAGGGTAAGCGCGACTTGAGGAAGGACAGCGTCGATGGCGTGAGAAGAAAGGAGGCAGAGGAGGAAGACGACGAAGACAAAGACGGCGAAGACAAAGAAGCTGGCAAGGTGGGTATAGCAATAGCCTCTTCTGGGGAAGTCTCAGAGTCGGAATGGGGGTCCCATGCTGGGTCTATGAGGCCCAGCGCTGGGACGAGCTGTTGTGCGTACTGCTGGACCAGAGCTGTGATGCTACCAGAGCCAAGGATGCCCCCCACCTCCTGTGGCCCTCCACGCCGAGTGGACCATACCGGAAGCGCCTCGCAGCACCGCTCCACAATCACCTGCTGTATGTTCAAACACAAACCCTCCTGCTGTAAAAGAGACAACACCCTACAGAGATGAAGAGAAAGAGAAGAACTAGATCAAAAGATCAAATAAAAGCAATAGAAACTAGTATTCAAGCCAAAGTACTATTATCTGAAATATGATATTTTAATTGGTAAAGGCAAGGGAGCAACCTACCGGACAGGAGAAACCTGACGCTCAAAAATCAGATGAGTAACCAGCTGAGAAGGGGGCTGCAGCAAAACCAAGAGAGGGTTCCCTAGCTTCACTTCCCCTGACTGCTCTACAGAAGGAGATAGAGAAGGATGTCAATACTCCTCTCAGATACAGGATGGTGCAGTATGGACTAGGGATCTCCAGAGAAAAAACATCTATTCACCTTCAGACCCAAGACTTCGCACTAGCACTACCGCCAAAGTGTTGATGTAGTCCAGGAAGCTGCGCACGTAGTCTGGTCTACAGGTGGTGCTGTCGAGCTCAGAGGGACAGAGCTGATCCAGACAGCGGAGCAGCTGCTTCATGTGACAGCGCACAGGATGGGAGTCCAGCTCTGATGGCCTCAGGCTGGCCTGCTCCACCAAGGCAGCTAACAGCCCACCGCAAGCCCGCCCATCCCCTGCAGCTGGGAGACATGGATGCTTACACTCACAAGTGCATGCATGCATATGAACATACATACAAACATACATATACACACACAGGTCACTCCGCAGTGGAAGTCCAACCTCACCCACTCCCTGAACTAACCTGCTGCATCTGTGGCGGAGCACAGGGTGTTAAGGGTCAGCTCAAGCCGCTGAGATAGCTGGTGCCACGCAGAGATGCCCTCTTCATTCAGTGTTGGGTGACAACACAGCAGCACCTCCTGAGCGCTGCAGCCGAATGGGCTGACCTCCACAAGCTCCTCACTTGCCACTTCTGTAAGCAGAGAGAGAAAAACAAAGTGTGTGTGTGTTGGCAGGCTATATTCATTATTATATTTAATCCAAAGAGGTTACCGAAGATTGTCAAAGCAGGATTCAATATAAGCTACATAAAAAAGAATGTGGACACCTACTCTTCGAACATCTCATTACAAAATCATAAGCATTAATATGGTGTTGGTCCCCCCTTTGCTGCGATAACATCCACTCTTCAGGGAAGACTTTCCACTTTAGAGTTGGCACTTTGCATTCAGGCAGGTAGCGTTCTCCTGGCATCTGCCAAACCCAGATTCATCCAACTGCTAGATGGTGAAGCGTGATTCTTCACTCTAGAGAACAGTATTCCACTGCTCCAGAGTTCAATGGCGGCCAGCTTTACACTACTCCAGCTGACACTTGGTATTGCGCATGGTGATCTTGGGCTTGTGTGCTTGGCTATGAAAACCCATTTCATGAAGCTCTCCATAAACAGTTCTTGTGCTGACATTACTTCCAAAGGCTGTTTAGACAATTTTTACGCGCTATGCACTTGGTGGTCCAATTCTTTGAGCTATTGTTGCTCCTCGATATTTCCACTTTACAATAACAGCACTAACAGTTGACCAGAGCAGCTATAGCAGGGCAGAAATTTGACGAATGGACTTGTTGGAAAGGTGGCATCCTATGTTTGTCTATGGAGATTACATGGTGTTGTGCTCAATTTTATATACAGTCAACAACAGATGTGGCTGAAATCCACAAATCTTAAGGGGTGTCCACATATTTTTGGCCATGTGGTATATGAACAAATGTTAGACATTTGCTGTACAACTGTTGGCCAAGTTTTTGCAGACTCACCTGCCTTTGTTCCGCTCTTGCCACCAAGTGTATGGTTCAGGATCTTGCTGATCTGCTGTAGTACAGCCGGAAACCCTCTAATCCCCCCAGAATGAGGAACCTTTGGGTCCAATTTTATTCCTGTGTTGGGGGGGCATGGAAAAACATGGGAGTTCTAAGTAAATAGATTAAACTACACTTCAATTTTAACACAAAGGCAATTTGTAAATGGGTTTAAATGATACCATAGTACTCTTATAGGATACTCTATAAATCAGAGGCATACAGACATGACAGAGGACAGCCATGCTCCATTCCCCACCTCGCCCCTCTAAAGTGCCGAGTAGCCTGCGCTCTGCTGTCTCCACGAGCTGGCGGGAGGTCTTCCACAGCTGGCAGTGGCAACAAGCCAGGTCGAAAGTCGCCATTCCTGCAGGGCTAAGCTCCTCCAGCAGGGGGTGCAGCAAGTTGGACGGATCTGGGAACCTGTAGTTCAGCCAGTACCCCTCCTCCAATGAGGGAACGGGGCGCCCCGGGGTGCTGAGGAGCCTATCTGCTACATCTGAGATGGAGTAGAAGGCCATACCTACACAGACACAAGGAGGATGGGTAAGCATCCAGAGATGACCGCATGTCTAGCCTATCGCATTGACAACAAACAGTGATGGGTACCAGCTGCAGCTGCACTGCCAATGGCCTGTAGAGTGGAGCGTCCGCTGCTGCCAAGTCGGCTCCGTGTGCCACTTGGTGTGCCTGGTGCATCCGCCGTCTGGTTCTCGATCTTCTGCTCCACACTAGCTAGCTCTACCAGCACCTCCCGGTGCCTCTCCATGAACACAAGCTCCCCACAGCAAGCCGAGCCCTCCAGACCAAACATCAGAGACACCTAAGGGAGGGAACATCCTGACAGTCAACCCAAATGCCTCGGAGCTGAAAACAGAGGCGTTCACCAACCACCACCAGCACACGTGCTTCCCATCTCACCTAGCCATGCCCTCACCTGATGTGCCTCCAAAAAGTTCCCCCGCCGTATGCAGGACATCAACAGTGACTCAGGTGGGGACAACATTGCAGGAACCAGCCAGCTGTGAGGACCTCCGCAAGGACACACCTCATGCTCTGACGGCCCCACCCCTACCCCACCCCCTCCATCTGCCAAAACGCAGAAATAAAAGGCTGTTAATAATATTCTTCACAGTCAGACTCAAGACAAACATGTAGGAGTAGGACGGTCAGTCTGGCGATGACTAAAACAGGTCTAATGAAAGAGCTAACGTGAGAGCAGTGACTATATATGAATATATGAAGTTCTCCAACTGGACAATAACATTGTGTAGAGTGGCTCCAGACCCCAGTCCAGAAAGGGTCAATCGTACCCAAGTGAAACATCACAAACCCATGTCAGAAGTCTGCCCCATAATCCCAACATACCTGAAGTGCTGGTGCTGACTTCTCCATTATGACGTTCAGTAGGAAAATGGTGCTCTGTGTGGGGCCGCCGGTTCCTCTTCTTTCTCACCACTCCCCTGCTGCTGTTCCTCTTTAGAGAGAGAGCAGGGCTGGCCAACGATGAGGTCTGGGTCTGCCCATCTGCAACAGGGTGAAAAGAATCACAATAGCAGTCGTCATTACCACCGTCATCTTCATCATAATCATGACAAACAAGGACCACTGACCACATGATTTTGGCAATGTGTGACAAGATGGCTTTTGCCATCTGACCACATCTTTGAGCACGCTTCAATAAAAAAAAACATAAAATGACTACAGGCCTGCTTTACACAAAGATATTGATGTGCTTCTATCACATGCTCACAAAATCCTACAGCATCTACACTCATTAAGCCCATTGGTTACTCACCTGTGCCACCGGCGTGGTTGCTCGCGACAATCTGCAGTCTCCACTGTGCCTCGGCGGTGCGCTTGGACAGCCTCTGCAGCCGCGCCCCCAGTGTCTCCGCCGTCACTGAGCAGCCTAGGCTCTCGGCCACCTCTGCCTCCCCGGCCAAAGCTCTCCCATCCTCCTGCCCCTCGCGCTGGCCTACCACGCACACCCCTTCCAAGCTCTCTCTCAGCAACTTCAGGAGGGCCTCCATAGCCAGCATGTCCACCAGGAAGCCCCTACACCCTTGGACGAAGTGGCCCAGATCCAAGTAACTCCACCGCGGGTTGTGGGGAGGCATGCGGTTCCTGACCTCCTGTTGCTGTGAAATGCCCTCCTTGTTCGATTCTGCATCGGTTTCCTTTCCCTCCCCACCTACCCTCCCCTCCAGTCCTACATGATGATTACAGGATCCTTCCGAGCAGCCTGCAGCAGGTCTCACATGCCCCTGTAATGGAACCTCTTCCCCTTCCCCTTCCCCTTCCCGAGGGACGAAATCGGCGCTAGACAGGAAGAGCAGTGAGAAGATATTCTCCAAGAGTTCCAAGCGGAATATGGCGGGAACTGCTTCCAGATAAAGCTGACACTCTGACAGGTAATGCTGGAAGAGCGCAGAACATCCTGGAGTTGGTGGTCAAGGGAGATGGGGGAAGAGGGTGAGGTGGTACAGGAGAGTTAATTAGGAATACACTAGAGTTATCATCTTGGTGTAGAATGTTTCATGTCATTTGCACACAAGTAGAGATGAACAGAGGCTGTGCACTGCGGTACCTTGTGAAGGTATGGAGGCTTGCTCTTGCTCTACTCCTGACTCATGTGTGGCCCAACAGTCCTTGCAGCCAAAGTCCTTGTGGGCATTGATACAGATGGCATACAGAGCGTACTTCATGGCACAGAAGCCCTGGAAAAGAACCACATTCCGCTGCACAGGCAGGCTGGGTGTGTCTGTAAAATCCTCATCCCCTAAACAGGAACAAGAGGTGGATTAGCAGCCAGGGTATTAGACACAGAAGCACACAGCATGTGGGGAACCTAAAGCATAGCCAAAGTGACACATTGATGGAGCATGTCAGACCTGATTTAGCGGTGTGGGTCAACCCATTCAGCAACTCCAGTACCCTGCTCTCCTCCAGTTGGGCGAGGGGGGTGAGGGAGTGCAGTATGAAGAGCGCTGAATGACTGTCCAAAGTGTACAGCTGTCCCAGCAGAGATCCACTGGAGATCCCTCTATTCACACATACACACAAACACACAATTCAAATTATAATATTGTTGTAAATGTTATTTTATTCTATTTAAAGGAGAGCTAAAATGAGGTATATGCAAGAGGTTTTACTCACGGGCTGTTTGTGAAACACCACTCTAGTACTCCAAACTGAGAAGAAAGACCATCCCCAAACTCTTTCAGGATAGAGTCATTTGCTAAGGGCTGGGATGACAGCAGATTAAAGTCAGACTAGGAGTGGATAGAAAACAAACTGATCCAGAGGCTTCCCACAGGAGTATGGCTTAAGAACTGGGATTTGCCACAAGGATCCAGGCTCACCTGGCCATGGTGAAGTGAGTGCAGCAGCATTCGAGCCGAGTCCAGGCTCTGCAAGTGAGTCCAGCCCAGGAGCAACAGGAGGCGGGACAGGGGGTGGAACTCCCCACTCAGCAGAACCTTCAGTCTAGAGAAGTCCTCCCTCCTGATCAGGTCCAGAGCTGTCAACTGGGGGTGATGGGGGCGGGGGGGATAAATGTGGAGAGAAAAAAAGATTAAACCAAAACGAAGAAACTGCCATTGTGGTTTGACATTCCAGATGTCTGAATTGATATCATTAAATGTCAGACAGTGAGTTAGCACGCAGGCACACACACCTACCAGAACCTGTTCCAAGAAGTGCTTGCTGCTGCTCAGACACTCAAAGTAGATGGCCTTCCAGGCCGATGTACGATCACCATAAGAACATAGCCCAAGCATCAGTTTCTCTGCTTCAGGCAGGTCCACTGGAGAATGGGGCAATGGTATATAAAGAGAAAGAGTAATTTCTGTATAGCCTACTTAAAAGTGCAAAATAAACAACAAAACATAGTCTTAAGTAGATAAGCATATACTAATAAAAGCTGTCACAAGATAACAGCTGTAAACCTCAAAAAAAAACTAAAAGACGAAGCAATTGCAACCACATAAGCAGAAGTATAAATAGAGTAGTCACAAGCTCATTCAGCGTCTTTTTCATTCGCTCGTCAAACTTAGCGTGATAAGAACGGGTATATACACTTTACCAGAGTATGGCTTCCACCACGAAAATGCTATAAATACAATTTTTTGTTGTACACTACAGCCTCGAGAGAGAGAGGGAGAACTGCAATGTCAGTAATTACTAGACACAATCTGATAAGAAACTTTGTGCTTTAGAGGGCTGTAACTCACACCTTCTGTGGTGTTCGTTTCCCTCAGCAGTTTCTCTTTGTGGAGCTGCAGGGCGGTGGAGCAGTAGAGAGAGAGCAGGGAGTGGTTTTGAGGCCGCAGGAGGGAGCTCAGCACCCTCTCCTCACTGAGCGGGCCCCCGCTGGCACCCCACAGGGCTCGGCACAGTGTTTGCAGCTGCCCCCCGGCTGGCTCAGGGTTGCAGGGCAGCACAGCCAACACTGAGTACAGCTGCTCTGCCCACTCCTCATCTCTTCTGCCCTGCTCTAATCTCTCCAGAAGGAAGCTGGTAAAGGTGTCCTGTAGGACGTGGCTTCTCTCCCCCGCATCCTGGCCGCATCTGCAGCCTTGCAGGAAGTCAGTGAGCGCCTGGACGAGTCTGGGCCTACCCATATCCAGCAAGGCCCTGAGGCAGGACTTAGCTTCCACAGTCAGTGTCATCACTGCCCCCTTCCTGTCCTGTTGGTTTTCTAAGAAAGCCTGATGCAGCTCCTAGGGAGAGAAGATTGGCATGGCAATACTGCACCATAACATAATAAGAGCTTTCAGTGATTTGAACTGTCGTTGAGATGTATTTAATCACTTGTAATGGTATAACATATGTAATTAATTGTCTGAAATGCACACAGCAGGCACTGAAGTCCATTTAACATAGCTCAGTACATTCTTAACCAATGGTCTGGACAAGACTTACAAGGCTATATACATCGGCTATGATAATTTATCGCATCACATAATTATAATTTTTTTTTGATTCAGCCAGTAATAACAATGATCAATACCTTGAGCACTGGTTTTGAGACCTCATCACCAAACTCTTCAAGAAGCAGAAGGAACTCCAACTCTGTTTTTACTGATTCAGCAACCTGCAGGCCAGCAAAGAAGTCAAACATTGTAGGTAAAGCACAATAAAACGACATGACCACAGACAGGCACACCCTTTACAGGAAACAACAGACAGCACAGAGTTCTAATGGGTTTCAGTTGTACCTGGTCCAGTGCGCATCTCTCTGAAACCTTTAGCCACAGCCAGGCAAGTCGGTGAGGGCTGCCCACTGTCTCCCACCTACAGCGCATAAGAGACCTCCTTGTCATCATCAACAACACTCAAAGGACTGAAGTTAATGTCAGTGGTAATCATCAGTGAGTCCTTCTCACCAATGATTAATCATTTTACAATAAACCTTAATAATATAACACCACTTGATTTATTTCAGCAATTTCTCCATGGGGATGAATAAAGTACATATCTATCTATCTTGACCTTATTAACACACATCTGCGAAGAGCTCATCCAATATGAAGTTCATTGGCGACACATCATACAACCCATTTTCCCCTTTCCACCCACGTGGACTTACTTGAAAACATATGGACAAGTGACAATGGCCTTAAGTATATCCTGTAGGCGCTGTGAATCTGTGTCTGCGGTATTGTTAAGCTGAGGGACACAGGCACAAGCCAGCTCCCACTCCCCACATTCTATGCATAATGAGAAGAACTTGAAGAGCTGCTGCAGGGAGCTCTTCCCTTCAAGGTCAAAAAGGTGCATGGTGAGGTCTTCAACCCCCCCACAACAGACTCCTTCTCACTGGGGGCACAAGGTCTTGATTACAGAAAATGGAAAAGGAACCCAAAACTTTTCTCCATCTGGAATGGGGAGAGGACAGTCAACATTACACTTAATCTCATAAATTAAATGTACTGTGTACTATAAAGCAGAAGCTACCATTCACCATATAACATATAACAGAGATTTCGTTACAGCACGGCGAGAAGTTCAGAAAAGCTATTACAAAATACAAGCGGTTGCCGATTAAATGCTAAAACTAAAACATATCTAACAAATATGACGCGTGCATCTTATCAAATTACATTTTTAAAATCATGTCAATTTCCAAATACTACATGCAAATTCCATTCATAATAGAGCAAACAACCTTCAAATTATGTCAGCTTCATTATACTTGTCTCTGACAGTTATTATTGAATCGTTAAACTCAGTTAGCGAGTTGTCCAAAGTTGGGACAACAAAGTAACAGATGACAGTAACAGATACTACTAACAGTGTTTACATAAAAAATATATGATGTTCTTAAACGCAGGAAGACGTTTTAAGGAAACAACTTTGTATACAATACAATATTGAAAGACTTTTAAATAAACCAGATTCTAATTATAAATAAAATCTGAAACGAGGCGAAATGAACCAACCCTTTCAGACATGCTTGCTAACTATCAACTTGCAGTCTGACTGCCAGATTATTGCAACGTTTCTCTGAACAATCGAAAAATCCTTCTTTATATAAATATACTTTACTTACAGTTATGTCGTACAGGCACAGTTAACCTTCAAAAAACTTTATTTCTCTGCGATCTGCTTCCTACTTGTTATTTCTCATGGACAGCGGTCTAGATTGATCATGTGACTGGATCAGCTGATTTAGCAGTAGGGAGGTCAAAGGTTGCTTTATTCTGATCTGTGATAATATTGTAACGTGGATGGCAGGCAGCGTTTCCCCCGCCAATGGGCTTTAGCCATCCCCGAAGGGGCTGCTGGGAAACCTAGCCCCCGAA
>JAOYSI010072391.1:10330-21591 GCA_025775065.1 Hiodon alosoides
CATGTGAAACTCACCTGTGGAGTTTACCTGCAGATATGGACCATGTGAAACTCACCTGTGGAGTTTACCTGCAGATATGGACCATGTGAAACTCACCTGTGGAGTTTACCTGTAGGTATTGAACTGCTAAGCTCACCTGTGGAGTTTACCTGTAGGTATTGACTTGTGAAGCTCACCTGTGGGTATGGGGACAGTCGTGACTTGGCCTTAGCGCGTGTTACACGAGACTTGTTGGTTTTCCGGCTTTCTGTGATGGTGGAGGCCGTACTGGTGTAGAATGGGGGTTTATTAGATGCCACTTGGTCAAGGGAAAGTTGAAGCCCTTTGTACTCTGTATCTCTGTATACACACAAACAACAAACACAGACACTCAATGCGCTGATCACATAGAAAATTGCTGTTTATATGTGTGTCTGAGCACTGGTCATTTTACCATGGTTTGTTCTCTCACTCATGCATACGCTTACACACTAATACTCAGTCAGGAGTAGGGTACTTCACACACACACAGACACGCGCAAAAACACACAGACACACACACAAACAGTTCCACACATACCTTCCACACGCTTGCACCCTAGACTTTTACTAACTTGTGTAGTTGGGCTTTTTTTTTTTTTTTACAGTTTAAATAAGAGTAAACAAGAGTACTGCTTTGCAATAAAACACAGGTGTTTAGTTGAGCACAGTGCCAGCCCTGAACACACACGGGAGTTTCTGTTATTGGTTGCTGGATTACACAAGACTTCTCAAAACACCGGCAGGGAGAAAGTCACAACACAAACACAAGGTTAAGGGCTCTTTCTGGTTAACGCAATCCCCACTACACAATCCTGTATGTAACACGGCCAGGAGATAAGAATTGATTTCCAGTTGAGTGCAGTATAGATTTGGTTCCCCAAGCTGAATCAACCCTGTAAAGGCTGAGAAACCCTACCAGTCCAGACAAACACAGATGGAGTTGTGATTTGTACTTTCCTTTCCCCGCCAGCCCCCAAAAGACTTATCTGTCCAGCACCACAAAAGGACCACAAATGACAAACTTTCCCTCCACGCCTGATAGGAACCGCGACTCACAGGCTGTGATAAGGCCCATGGCAACGCACGGGCGTCTACTGCAGGCCTGAAATGCAGCCGTGGCCGTGATGTGACCCAGACGTGTTCATCTAGGCACGGTTCCAGCAACGTGACAACTGTATCAGTCAGACATCTACATCTGTTCCCGTCGCTGTTCATATTTGCTTTTCAAGACAATGTGTCAACATTTTGAGGAGAGCAAAACGGCCCCCATCTCAACTGATTCAGAAGAAGATTTGGGGAAAATGCCTTCTTTTTGAGTGGCCCTCTGAAAGGCTTTGAATCAGTGGCATTCTCACATACATTTTGAAACAGCTATGTCGATGAAAAATCTAGAGGAAAAACAGCGAATCATCTGGCAGCTGGGACACGAACCAATCAAGCCCAAGGAGCATCATCAGGTGGTTGGATTATAGACCAATAAAGCACAAAGGGCATCTTCAGGATGTTGGGTTATAGACCAATAAAGCACAAGGAGCAAATCTCTTAATTAGCAAGCAGCATTTTCTAGGGATATACAAAATGCTGGGATTTTGCTTCTATCATTTGGCAAATAAGGAATGATTACATCTATCTAGGTTGGGACCTGCAGCTTCCATTCGCAGTATGGAGTTACATCTAACAACAACAAGAAAACATCATTCTGTTCCATCCTTCTGTGACCTAATTCTGTGGTTCCATCATTCTCTGACCTAATTCTGTGGTTCCATCATTTTCTGACCTAATACTGTGGTTCCGTCATCCTCTGACCTAATCCTGTGGTTCCGTCATTCTCTGACCTTATCCTGTGGTTCCGTCATTCTCTGACCTAATCCTGTGGTTCCGTCATTTTCTGACCTAATCCTGTGGTTCCGTCATTCTCTGACCTAATCCTGTGGTTCCGTCATTTTCTGACCTAATCCTGTGGTTCTGTCATTCTCTGACTTAATTCTGTGGTTCCGTCATTCTCTAACCTAATTCTGTGGTTCCGTCATTCTCTGACTTAATTCTGTGGTTCCGTCATTCTTTGACCTAATCCCATGGTAGAGTTTTACCGCTTCCCCCGACAATTCAGTATGTGGCAGGGTGTCACCACACATGTCCCTGACAATTCAGCTTTTAATAGTTTTTCTATTTAATCAAGAAAAAACCCCCATGAGGGAAACAGAAGGTGGCCTACAACAGCGCTGCGTCTACCGTTATCTTTACAGCCTCGCCGTTATAGGCCATAAATACGTTTTTTATGGATCTACAGCCTTCGTTTAGATTTGCTGTATGTGGCTTAATTACCCCTGGGCTAATTTCCCCGTGAGCATCTAGCTCTTTTGTTTAATGGTCTGTTTTATGGGCCAAGCTCATTCACTGCTTCAATTAGACATCTGTAACAAAACACTCCACTGAATAAACCACTCTCAACAATGCATTCTACTTAATATACCACTCTCAACTAAACATTCCACTCTGAACTTAACATTCCGCAGAATATACCACTCTCAACAATGCCTTCTACTTAATATACCACTCTGAACTAAACATTCCACTCTGAACTCAACATTCCACAGAATATACCACTCTCAACAATGCATTCTACTTAATATACCACTCTCAACTAAACATTCCACTCTGAACTCAACATTCCACAGAATATACCACTCTCAACAATGCATTCTACTTAATATACCATTCTCAACTAAACATTCCACTCTAAACTTAACATTCCACAGAATATATCACTCTCAACAATGCATTCTACTTAATATACCACTCTCAACCAAACAATCCACTGAAAATCCACGCTCAACTAAACATTCCACGGAATATGCCACTCTCATTTAAACATTCCGTGGAATATACCTCTCTCAACTAAACATTCCACAGAATATACCGCTCTCAATGAAACATTCTATAAATATTCAGTGCAGATAACATTCCCCTTTAATATTCATGAAAAATAAGGGTAAACTTTTACATAAAATATTTTAATATATTTGCACCCAATATGATTTAAATGAAGACAGACAATTAATTTGGTGTGTCTCCTTCTGTGGTCCTTGTTTACCTGGCGCAGGTCTGAGACGAGACAGACACCTGAACTAGAAGCTAAGCTAGTTTATATGAAGACAGAGTTTTTTATTCTGTGCACCTGTTTCTTAGAATTTGGGTGAATAGTTACTAAACTTATAGTGTTTTGCACACAATATTACTACGCACAGTGTGATTAGTAAATATTCAAAGTTAATTTAGTCTGATTTTGGATATGTCCTAAAAACATATTTCATTATATTATTTAAATAGCACAATGACAGCACCCTTTTGAAAATAACATTCTATTTACATTCTATATTTTGTTTCAACACTTCAGTTCAATGGTGACATCTCAAGAAAATCTAGCAAATTAAGCTTTTCTTTCAATGTTGTTTCAATTAACCTGCTTTGATGACTGTATTAAGTAACTGTATTAAGTAGCTGTATTAAATGATTCCTGCAGAGGGAGTCTGAGACAGCTGCCTGAACTTTTAACAGCTAGGAGCTTAGCTTCTTTACCTGGTGCAGGTAGTAGACGAGACAGGCAAAAAATCTGCAGGTTTCCCCGCTCAGTGAAAACAAGTTCTACTCTGCAAGAAACATCTGGATCTGCTTACCAGAACCTTTTTAATGACTAGAATGGCTTCCACTGCAGATGCAGTAAAGCAGGGCCACTACTCACGTCAGAACATAGTTGACACTGACGATGCAGTGAGGTCTGGACGATCGACTGTTGTGGACGATGGTGGCGTAGCTCTGAACCCAGACCCAGCCCCCCTGCTTGGCCAGGAAGCGGTAGTACTTGGTGGTTACTTGGCCCTTCACCAGCACTGTGGGGGAGGAGGGGCAGAGAAGCATTGATGAAGGAGGGACAGAGAAGCCGTAGTACTTGGTGGTGGAGGGAGCAGAGAGGCAGTAGTACTTGGTGGTGGAGGGGGCAGAGAGGCAGTAGTACTTGGTGGTGGTGGTGGAGGGGGCAGAGAAGCCGTAGTACTTGGTGGTGGAGGGGGCAGAGAGGCAGTAGTACTTGGTGGTGGAGGGGGCAGAGAGGCAGTAGTACTTGGTGGTAGTGGTGGAGGGGACAGAGAATCAGTAGTACTTGGTGGTGGTGGTGGGACAGAGAGGCAGTAGTACTTGGTGGTAGTGGTGGAGGGGACAGAGAATCAGTAGTACTTGGTGGTGGTGGTGGGACAGAGAGGCAGTAGTACTTGGTGGTGGTGGTGGTGGGGGGGGCAGAGAAGCACATTGATTGGACGCGTTGACGTGTAATCCAATAGGCTGCCGACTCAAACTTATTCCTGAGACACCCACAATTCTTCAGTGCTCCACAGATAGATTTCAGAGAAACCTCAGCCCCACAGTTGGCCAGACAGGACCTTTCTCAGGGCCACTAATTGCCAGTATTGGCGTTACAGGAATATAAGGGCTTACAGAAGATGTTTATTTACTAAAGAAATCTTTAAAGCATTTCTAGACTGATGCTGTTAATTATAAAGCAAGGGAAGGTTGCATGTCATGGCAGCCCATGTTTAACGGAGTGTGTCGTGGAGAAGGGTTAGCCTTACACAGGTGGTGCGCACAGCGCAGATGGAAGGTGTCACAGCTGTGCACGTGGTGGTACAGGGTCTTTTCAATCAGGTCCTGGGGCTCGTACCCCGTCAACTCCGCCACCCTGGGGGCACATGAAGGGGGCACCAAATTGAATTTCCTCACTGCCCAGTTTTATTTGAACTTTAACAGAAAAATTCAAAGTTGGTGCTATTTTTATATTCCACAAAACCTGCTCCTCATTTGCTTCAACCTAATATAAGAAAAAAAAATAAAATAAATATATATATATACATATATATATATATATATATATATAGAAAGAAAAGAGAGAAAGACACTGACCTGGAATCGAGGAAGATGAGTTTCATGTCGAGGCTGGCTCTGAACATGAACATGTTACTGTGCAGCTTGATCTCAGTAACGGCGCTGGGCGGCAGAGAATGGCCCACGGCCACCAGGCCCACGTTCTGGTAGCACCCGTCGAAGGGCGACATGTCCAGGCTGTACTGCCGGATCTTCAGGTACCCACTGCAGTGAATCACCTTCAGGGGGTCGCAAGATGAGAAGGAAACAGGTTTCACCCTTAAGCAATTAAGCGACTTTGGTCGTTCCCTGGCTCCTGTTATACACGTGTGGTTTGAACTTGTGGAAGCAGTTTGCTAAAGAAAACCGAGAAAATCTGCCGGAGCTGGAGAAATTCTCCACGGAGGAATGGTAGAAAAAAAATCCCCTGAAACAAACTACAATTCCAGGACAGAAAGCGTCTTCTCTGTGTGATCACAGAAAAAGGAGGAAGTGCCCATTGTAGGGGTGTGGATTATTTTAGTTTTATGAAAAACCAAAACATTCTTTTTAAAACAAAGTATGCTACTCTTTTCTTCTGATCATTTAAAATTAATCTTAGCAAAAATAAAATTACCCACAGGACTTTTCTTTCTGTTGAAGTATGTTTTTGTCTACATTTATTAATTACTTCACGAATACACTATTCATACAAGAGTATGAATGAACGTGGTGGGCGATTTAAATGAACATGCAAATAGTAGGTATTGTGCAACTAAAAGAGACAACAAACAAACAAACAAACCATGATATCATTTTTTTTAGTAACGAGAATTTCGACAGAGAAACATCGTGTCGTGTTAATATGGAATTACCTTGTATCCACCGCAAGTCAGACCTGCGTTTCTTTTCGCCAGAACACATTTCATTCTCAAGAAGAAAGAGCGCTCCATTTCATATTCTGAAAAACACAGATGTAAATCGTTATAAACAGACCATAAGATTTTCAACAGCATTAGACATTTCAATAGAGCGTCGTTTACCTTGGACGAAGTGCGAATGGTATGGTTGGTGCGCTGTTAACACCGCCGTCATTTCGTCGTGGTCTGCGGGATGGATGTATTCGTAAATGCTATTTCCGGTCAGTTCTACCTGTTAAAATCAACTCTGGTCATTCTCTCATAATAACCGACCTGCGCGATAACTGTAAAAAATATACAGATTACACTCCTTCCGACTACAAAAAACCAAACAAAAAACGAAATATGTGACCGGCTTCAAAAACCTACCTGTGACAGGCCCAAATGGACCGATGCTGTCTCAGAGATGTACATAATTTTTCCGTCCGGGGCCACAACAAAAATGAATCCGTCTAATGTCTGAGAGGAAAATTGCAAGAGAACAACGTTGGAACACTTTTTCATCAATTTATAAATTCCAAAACTGTTTGTAAAGCATTTCTATCGGACTACTATTATTTTATTAGTTTACCCATTTAAGTCAAAAATTTTAATTGATTAAGTCCGTTACGGTGTGAAGAGCAACTCGGTTTAAACTAACGAGACGCTGAGGTCCTAGCATTTTTTAGTCCCGGCAACACGCGCGCAGTTTTTTATCAATTACGGTTATTCGGGCCATAAATCAGCTTAAACGAACATGCAAATAGTACGTAAAAAGTTCAATACGTTTATTTGCGTGATTTTTAATGTGCTGATATTGTTGTATTACATTGGGGTCTATTCAAATGAGAAACAGCTATATTTTAAATTGAATATGTAAGCGAAGCGAAGTATTCGCCAGCGCTCACTGAATCAAAAGCGTGAGGACGAAATATACTTAAACATTACATAGTTTAATACAGTCTAAGTGTAAACTTGGTGAAGATTAACTAACGTATAAATTATAAAATAATATTCTTCGTGATACGGTTGGACACTATTTGAAAAATCATAATTGTAATAATATATGTATATAATAATAATAATAATTATTATTATTATTATTATTATTATTGTTATTGTTATTATTGTTATTATTGTTATTATTGTTATTATTATTATTGTTATTATTATTACTGTTATTATTATTATTATTATTCTACAATATGAATTTAATAGGCCTACAATTAATCCGATTATACACATGTACTATAAGTGGTCATTTTTCTCATTCAAATTGTGAATTCCCAGCGCAGGTCTCTTTTTCTATCAAATTAATTTGAATCGAAATTTGTGATAATATGTTGCAAATACTTACCTGGAGTAGATGGGAACCCAGCTCACGACCTACATTGTCCAGAGAGCTCGTTCGGCTCACGTGGCCCCAAGACTCGCCAAGACCTGAAATCAGACATGACATCATTTGATATTTTCTTAAAATGCGGAAATTTCGTTACTGATATATTTAATATAAATACAGACATACAAATTATTCACATTCTCAATTCTATTTATTTATAATATTATTAAGAGAAACAAAAACAGAATTCAAAATAAAATAAAAGTCCCGCTGAAAACGGTTTACAGTGTGTAGAAATATTTTCGAATTCCAGTTAAACATTTTTGTAAAGATATTGAAGACGCAAATCGCTTCTGTATATATAACTCACCCGAAGGAACTAACAATACTCGATAAAGCAAATAAGAGTTTCTTTCGCTGGGAAGCCAAAGCAATCCCCATTGAAATGCAAATCGTACGAAAACAAACACAGGCTGAGCAAAGATTCGAGTAAACCCCCATTCCTCATTTTAATATTAACCAAACATGCACTTCACGTTTACAGAACAGAAACAACCAAATTATTCCTTAACCACAACTCAAACAGTCAACCTCTTCAGCCTCGGAGATGCAGCCCTCGGAGAAAAGCAATACATTATTAAATAGCTAACGACTTTAGAGGCCGAATCCTCCCGCAACGAAAACAGGCTACGGCCGAAACACACACGGCTATGCCTCCGATGCTGAGGGGAAGCGGGCTACCGACCCACACAAAAACAATTAGTATTATTTTCCCTATTTAACACATAAAACAATTTATAAGGCCATCTAAAACGTTCTAAAACGCTCATCCTGCACTCGGAAAGAATGATATCCTCAGGTATTATTAGCGTCACTGTGCGGGCTTTTTCTCCGTTGCGGAGAGCAGCAGATAAAACGGTTTAATTAAACGTTGATAGATAAGCGCCAGCGCTGCCGGCCACCGCGATCGGACTGGTAGGCTCCTCGGTTCCGTGATAATCTGTGTGAGAGTTTGAGTTCTCGCACTTGACCTACCGCAGGGGGGGACATCCTATTCCTGTAAATAATCACAAAATTAACTCTGCCTTCAGGCACTTTACGTTAGGTCGGTGAAATGCATTCAATACGAAAATGGTAGTTATAGTCAATAAAACGGCAATTCTCTGTATCCCAGCTAAACCAACGCTTCACCCATTTTCTTACACGTTACAATGAAGGCACTTTTTTAGATTTGGGAGGGTTTTCGCATTATAAATCAACCAATTGTTAATTAAAATTGTTATCATTGAATGGGATGCTAGCCTTCAAACCAAGAAAATAATAATATGATATTAATTTATTAAAAACCGAATACATCGGCCGAATAATAATAAAACTTCCTGCAAAAGGCTCCCCCTTATCGTGAAACGTTTATAACAGCTGTTAATAATGGTCTACTGCGTGTTAAAATGAACACAGCGGTCTTACGAAGCCTTTATTTGTACAAGTTACCATAATGTACTTATTTCTTCGTGTTGTCGAGTATGTAGTGGACAGATTTTCTGCCGCGTGGGACCTAGGACAGGACAGAAGCTAATGTATCCTCGGCATAATTTCTGGTCACTGGGGAATTGTTTTGCATTTTAATGGGCATCCCAGCCCACCCAGAGAAACAAAAATACATTTAGGGTTATTATTTGCCAAAAATAAAAAAATAAACAAAAATATCCCACAACACTGCTTTACAATAGAGCTTATCAAAAACAGTATTATAATGAATAATTATACGTATATTATAGGGCGCCATGTTTATCTTGGCATCATACGACTGTGCCAAAACAACAATGATTTAATGGAGTTAACACATGGTTCGCAGCACTATGGATCGTAAACCGACTCTCCCAACTCGAGAATACACCACACTTCTTCACCCGGCGACATCATCTTGAATTATGCATTTGTTTATTTACTATGCCGTCCTCTCCCCGCAAAGTGCGTCTGTCGGTGCGTTCTCAGAGCTTGTTATGAGTGCGAAATATGCGTTTAATAAACATCGCAAATACGTGTATTAAACGCTCAGCTCCCCACCTCCCTCCATCCCCACAAAAAACCCCAGCAAAGATCATCATCTAACAAAAAAATGCAAAATGAATTTTAATTTAACAAAAAAGCAAAACTGGAGTATTAAGTTAATTCTGCCAAAGGATAAACTATGAACGATAAAAAAACTATAAATCGTCACAATCACACAGTATATCTTTATATTCTTAACAGATGAACTACAATTTAATCAAATTCATTGTTAAAAAAATATATTTGATTACAATTTCCATAATAACTCATTATTTTCCGAATAGAAAATAGCTAAAGACCATCAAAGAAAGTAGATTTAGAAGTAAAACTGAATGTGGAGTTGGAGAATTCCGCTGTATAGCCTCACAGCGTACTCTTGAACACACTTTCTTTGTGAGTAAGAATCGGACAGGTGTGCGGTGAGCAAATGAGACACCAGTAATTCGGAGAACGCAATAGATTCAACGGTTCGTCGCGGTTAACTACGCGTTTATTCGCGTTTATCATGATTCTATCATGATTTTGTGTTTGCTTCGCGCATCTAAACTTCTCGAAACTTCAACACCAAGCCACTGTTCTCTTTTGAACGATTTACAACTAATATTTTATTTTATAATTGTTAATTCATTTTTATTTTTACAATAAATAGCCTATATGTTTTGATTCCATAAAAAATGTATAAGAAAACAACCAGGCGTGACATCTAAAACACGCCTCAGATAATTTTCTGATTCTCGCCTTAATATTTAAATTTATGCATTTTCTACTCAGTGAAGTGATTCAATTGAATTTTGATTCCTTAATAAATAAATATACACACGTCCGAGAGACACTTGTCATTCAGAACTTTAGACCCGTGCCAAGGAGAGGGGAAAAACGCGAGGAACGCTAACCTTCGCGTGCGATGATCCCCCTCCCCTCTCTCCGTCTGGGCATTCTGCTTTTATCTCTCTCTTTTTGTCTTCCTATTGCTTTCATAGCCGCTTACTCTAAACTACTATTCTCTCATCACAACACTACGGCTCTCGGTCTTACAAGGGACTCCATATGCTCCCACTGATCAGACGAAGAGCCACGCGGGCTCCGATAATTGGCGAGCCTGGCTTGCAGTCACGCAGAAGAGTAGCCCATTGAGACTGTGGAGAAGGTGGCAAATGATTGCTAATCGCCTTCCAGAAGTATCATGGACGCCAGACTCTGAAAAGGGACTACGTGGAAAAGCATTCAGACATGTGGCTATATTCCTACAAAACAACAACAAATAAAACCGTAAATAAATAAAAAACAGCCCCAAAAAAGTTAATGTGTTTAATTCGAAGCTCTTTCTAAACGGTTTGTTAATAAACACAGGGTTTTATTTATAAATCGAGTGGTTTATATGAAAAAACTGTGTTCTTTGGTGTTTATAAACTAAACGTTATCAGTGTTCAGCCTACATTAAAAACACTAAAATGTGTTCAAACATTTTGCAGTATTTTTTAGATTTTTTTAGCGTATACATGTGAGGAATAACGCACTCATCACACGGACGTTTCATACGGTATGTTCCAAAAATAAGTTAAACGGTCATAAATTAACTAAGAGCTTGAACGACAGGAAGGCACCCAGGTTCACACCGAAAACGTCGGGGAAAATTAGCCGAGTGGGAGAATATCTGCCGGACGACTAAACTGAAGATATGATTTGTGTGTTAACTTTAAATGAATTAACACAAAAACACAAATAAATGGTTAATGTTAATGTTTGGGTTTTTCTTCGTTTTATACAACAAATATCGTACAAATGCAAATATAGTATCGTTGGTGCAATGAATGATTGATGATGGAGAGTCAGACATGACCTAGTACTCGATAACGGACGAGACAGGCCTTATTTAAAAGCGTCCGCATACCGGATACGTAAAGTTCCCGTTTGTAAACAGATCATTTACAACATTCAAAATTTGATAATTAATTCTAAACATATAATTTTTTTTTTCAATATATATTTTATTATTAAAACTGAACCTATATTTTTCTTTGTTTTATTTGTAAACATAATACCAACAATAGTATATT